>LOEQ01002016.1:12135-38168 GCA_001685075.1 Bramus lutescens | reverse complement strand
CTCCAAAGCTACAGAGAAACCCTGTCTCAAAAACAAAACAAAACAAAACAAAAAACACAAAACAAAACAGAAAGCCCTCTTGGATTAATTTGGCCAAGATTGAGCCAAAATTTGATTTCTCCAGTGTCTTCTGTCTGTCTATAATTTGTATTCTGTGGCTTGTCGTGTGTGTGTGTGTGTGTGCAAGAGAGAGAGAGAGGGAGAGAGAAAGAGAGAGAGAGATCTGTCTCTTTTGCCTGTCTGCTGTGCCTGTGTGTTGCATCTGCCTGTTGTATGTGTGACTGAATTGTGTCTTTCCTGTGTCTGTCACAACTGAGGGCTTTTCTCTGTGTTTATTGAATCCACAGATGGCATGGTATGGAAAAGATACGAAGAACAGCTTTTTACCGACCTCTTTAACAGAATTTTACAAAGGAAGAAGTTACAATACTGGCTCTACTGACCCAGAATAGCTCTCAAAACACAGAATAACACCCAACCACAAACAGAAGTTAGCAGTCTGTATCCACTTGTTGGTTACATTTGTTTGATTCAAGGTTGCTTTCAACCCGTTGGTGGCTTTCAGCAAATGATTACCACAATACACATCAACAACAATACATATCACATATACATACATTATTCTGGGTCAGGAGCATAGAAGAGCAAATAATTTAAGATTAAAGCTGTGCAGTATCTTATGTTGTAAAGTTGATTACTTGAGAAATTCAAGGCACAGTAGGGTTAGTTACATTGGTTTATTAAGGGGTTAAAATTAAAACAGGGTGAGTACATAGTCAAACAGCAGGTTAAGTGCATAGTCTTTTAAAAAATATTTATTTATTTATTATGTATACAGTTAGCCAGAAGAGGGCACCAGACCTCATTACAGGTGGTTGTGAGCCACCATGAGGTTGCTGGGAATTGAACTCAGGACCTTTGGAAGAGCAGGCAATGCTCTTAAACGCTGAGCCATCTCTCCAACCCAAGTGCATAGTCTTATATTATTAACTGGCAAAGTTTCAGTATCTTTAAAGATGAGAGATATTTTCAGAAAAAAACATTGCTTTTGGTCGGTTATAGTGGTCACCAAGGTGTTCATCGAGGCAGTTAGTTGTACTGTTCACTGTGATGGTCAGCAATAAAGGTGACTATGGTGGTCAATTTGGCAGTCAGTTATAGTGGTCACTTTTGTGGTTGCTCTGGTGTTCAGTTGTGTCTACTGTGATAGTCATAGAGGTCACTGTCATGGTCACTTTGGTGGTCAGTTGTAGTGTCACTCTGATGGTCAGTCATTATGGCCACTTTTGTGGTGACTTAGTGGTTGGCTGTAGCATCCACTCAGATGGCGAGCCATAGTGGTCACTTTTGTTACTTTGTGGTCACTTTGGTGGTCAGTTGTAGCAGGTCTTTCTTGTTGGACTTTCTTTGGACCACCAGCCCCCAAATAATGACATGGAGACTTATTATTAATTATGAAAGTTTGACCTTAGCTTAGGTTTGTTCCCAACCGAATCTCAGAACTTAAGTTAGCCTGTTTCTATTCATCAATATTCTGCCACGATCTCTCCTCCATTCTGTATGTCCGACTCCTTCCATGTCTGCTAGTGAATCCTTTCCCCAGAAGTCCGGCCTGTCCTCTCTTGCCTGGCTATGAGCCATTTAGCTCTTTATTAAACCAATAAGGTGCCTTAGGCAGGTGAGGCAAAATACAGATGCATCTTCCTGCAGTGTAAACAAATATCCCACCATGGTCAGCTTTAGTGTACACTACCATAGTCAGCAGTTTTAGTCACATCTGTGGTCATTTTGATGGTCAGTTGTAGTGTCCACTGCGATGATCTGCCATAATGGTCACTATTGTGATCAATTGTAATTTCCACTCTGATGGTAAGCCATAGGGGTTGTTTTTGTGGTCATTTCTGTGATCAGCTGTGGCATCCACTCTGATGGACAATCATAGTGGTCACTGTTGTGGTCAGTTGTTGTTGTTGGGGGTCAGCCAAAGTGGTCACTTTTGTGGTTATTGTGGTGGTCAGTTGTTAGTGTCCATTCTTATGGACAATCATATTTGTCATGTTTGTGGTCAGTTGTACTGTTCACTCTGATGATCAGTCATAGTGGTTCCTTCTGTGGTCACTTATTGGTCAGCTGTAGCATCTATTTTGATGGACAGTCATGGTGGTCACTTTGGTGGTCAGTAATAGTGTCCACTGTGATGGTCAGCTGTAGTGGGTACCTTTACAGTCACTTTGATGACCAGTTATACTTTCTACTCTGTTGGTCAGATTTTTGTTTGTATTTGGTTTTGGTTTTTTGAGACAGGGTTTCTCTGTGTAACCTTGGCTATCCTGGAACTCGCTCTATAGACCAGGCTGGCCTCAAACCAGAGAGATCTGCCTGCCACCACCACCAGGCCTGATGGTCAGTTTTAATGGTCACCTTTGTTGTTACTTTTGTGGTCACTTGTAGCATCCACTCTGATGAACAATCATAGTGGTCACTGTTGTGGTCATTTATAGCATCCACTTTGATGGTCAGCTGTGGTGGTCACTTTGGTGGTCAACTGTAGTGTTCACTCTAATTGTCAATTATAATGACCACTGTTCTGGTAATCTATAAGGTCAGCATAGTGGCCACTTTGGTGGTTCGCTGTAGTTTCCACGATGTTTGTCAACCACAGTGGTTGCTTCTGTGATCACTGTGTTTGTCAGCTGTAGTGTCCTCTCTGGTGGTCAATCACAGTGGTCACTGTGATGGTCATGTTTGTGTTCAGCAGTAGTGGTTACTATGTTGCTCAGTCTTGGTGTTTGCTGTGACTGATGGTCAGATGTTGTGGTCACCGTGGTATTCATCAACATGGCCAGCCATAGTAAACACTGGGGTGGTCAGTTGTAGTGTTCTCTGTGATGGGCAGTCATAGTGGTCACTGTGGTGGTCACTGATGTTGTTAGCCATAGTAGTCAGTTGTAGCAGTTGCTATGATGGTCAATCATAGTGGCCATTGTCACAATGTCCATTTTGAAGGCATAATGATCATTGTGGTGGTCTTCAATGTGGTCATCTGTAGTGGTCAATGTTGAGGTCAGTTGTTGTAGTGTCCATTCTGATGGTCAGTCATACTGGTCACTGTGGTGGTCATGTAAGTGGTCATTTGATGGATAGTTGTAGTAATACTGTGGTGGTCACTGCTCTCATTAGTCCAAGTGGTCACTTTTGTGGTCATTGTGTGTGTGGATCCAAAAATGTGAGCCTATTCCACCTAATCTGAAGGTCAGAGAGTTTGAGTTTATGTTTGCTCTTTCAAAGTTGTTGGCAACAGGTGTGGTTTAAAACAAGACATCCTGACCTAGGGTGTGGTTACTTGGTGTTCTGAACATTAAGATGGCCCACAGAGGTGGATCAGCTCTACCCTGACCAAACATCAGAGGATTCTAGCCTACTTCTGCTCCTTCATTTAAAATAGGAGGTTTGTCATAGGGAGTAGTTGCCTACAGAATACTTGGTCTAGGGTGTGTTCACTGCCCCAAATATCAATTGCTTTTCTAAGGAATTAATGCTTTGATGTCTCAAGTACTGAAGTAAGTAATTGTTCTGGTATCCTTTCTGTCATGGTAAAGCAGTCTGTTGCCCCCCCTTTTGTATTGGGGTATAATAGTGTAAGGATAATAAACACAGGAGAACTCAGAACTCAGAATTCAGCATTTTATATTTGCTGAGTTGCCCTTCTGATACTATCCTATGTCTCTGTGATTCTTTCTTAATCTCTGTTCCTCCTACCTAATGTTTCTAATCCTCATGCCCCTATCCTGGAACCTACAACCCCACCACAGCTATGACCATGGCAGAAGTCACTCCAAAAAGGTGACTTATGACAAATGTGGTGGTCAGTTGTAGTGTTCATTGTGATGGTTATTCGTGGTGGTCACTGTGGCTAGGTTGTCTTAGGGTTATCATTGCTGTGATGAACAACATGACCAAAGCAACTTGTGGAACAAAGGTTTATTTGTCTCATGTTACTACCAAATCATTGATGGAATTCAGAATAAGAACCCATACAGGGTAGGAATATGAAGTCAGGAGCTGATGAAGAAGCCATGGAGGGACGCTGCTTAATACTTTGTTCAGTCTGATTTCTTATAGAAGCCCAGACCACCAGCCCAAAGATGGCACTGTCCACAATGGCCCTCCCCCATCCATCCCTAATAAAGAAGTGCACTACAGGCTTGCTTGCAGTCTGATCTTACAGAGGCAGTTTTTAAATTGAGGTTCCCTCCTCTCAGATGACTTTAGCTTTTGTTAAGTCAACATAAAGCTATGCAGCACAGAGGGTCATGTCTACATCCATGCCTGAGTTACACATACAGTGGACATAGCACTAAGAACAGTCTTTGTAATGGCTGGTCTTGTATGTCAACTTGACACAAGCTAAAGTCATTAGAGAGGAAGAAGCCGCAGTCAAGGTAATGCCTCTAAAAGAAGCAGCTGTAAGGTATTTTCTCAATTAGTGATCAATGGGAAGGGCCCAGCCCATGGTGCGTGGTGCCATCCCTGGGCTGGTGGTCCTGGGTTCTATAAGAAAAACAGGAAGCCATAAGCAGCTTGGTGTGGGAGGGCCTTTCATGTGTTGCTTTTATTGGTTAATGAATAAAGAAACAGGCTTGGCCTGTAGCAAGGTAGAACTTAGTTAAATGGGGAAAGCTGTACCAAATGCTGGGAGAGGGTGGAGTCAGGGAGAAGCCTCCAGAGACAGATGCCGAACCTTGCCAGTAAGCAATAACCACATGGCAATACACAGATTAATGGAAATGGATTAAATTAAGATGTAAAAACTAGCCAATAAGAAATTAGAGCTAACAGGCCAAGCAGTGATTTAATGAATACAGTTTCTATGTGGTTATTTTGGGACTGAGCAGCCGGGAACTAACTAGCGGGCTCCTTACTATAGCAGCTCCCCTCCATGACCTCTGTGTTAGCTTCTGCCTCCAGGATCTTGCTCTACTTGAGTTCCTGTCCTGACTTTCTTTTGGTGATGAACAGCAATGCAGAAGTATAAACTGAATAAGCCCTTCCCTCCTCAACTCACTTTTTGGTCATGGTGTTTTGTGTCAGCAGTGGAAACCCTAACAAAGATAGTCTTTGATTTCCAACACAAAATCAAATCAAGGGGGAATACATACTCAGATCATCACTGAAACTCGAAACTCAGGTAATATCAAACTTTCCATGTACTGTTATAGTTACTAAGCATGCATTACTTATTATCAAGTTTAATTTATAAATTAGGTACAGTAGAGATTAACCACAATGACCGATAATAAGATAGAAAAATCATTTTCACATTTTTACTTAAAGGACATTACAGCTTCTCTTTGGTACTTCTAAATTGCTACCATTACTTTTGTGCCTTTGAGAGATTATTCAGTAAAAGATGACGCGGAAGGTAAAGGCAGTTGCTACCAAGCCTGAGGACCTGAATTCAGTCCCAAAAGTTATCTCTGGCCTCCACTTACATGCCATGACATATGTGTACTTGCATATACCCTCTCACAACATGCACACACAATGCACTCATAATAAATAATTAAATGTAATAAAATAAAACAAGTTATAAGTTATCTGCACAGACACTGGTACTCTGACAGCCAATCTTATATTTAGGACAGCTACTAGTACTAGACTTTCTTCTGTGGGTCACCAGCCAGCTCCCAACTCATGACATGGAGACTTACTGGTTTTGAATGCTCAGCCTAGCTTAGGCTTGTTTCTGGCTGGCTCTTTTAACTTAAATTAACCTCAACTCTTTATCTACTTTTTGCCTTGGGGCTTTTTATTTTTCTTTCCTTCTGTATAACTTACTTCGGCTGCTTCTTGTGTCTGGCTGGCTGGCGACTGCCTAGCTTCTTGCCCCGAGTGTGTCCTCCTCTTTCTCCTTGTTCTCTTCTTCTTTCCTTCTTTCTGAGCCTAGATTTCTTCTCTTATTTATTTGCTCTGCCTGCCAGCCTTGCCTATCTTTCTTCTGCCCAGCTATTGGCTGTTCAGCTCTTTGTTAGACCAATTATGTGCCTTAGGCAGGCAAGGTGAAACAAACATAATTAAGCAGATGCAACATATACAAAATTAACACAGATTTACACAGTTAAAGTATAATTCTACAGCATAAACAAATATAACACATCTTTACCTAGTTAAAATAATATTCCACAGAGGCTACTAAGTGACAAATGTATTGGAAGTATATAGAATGGGTTTGTTGGAGGCAGAGAATGAGTCCTATTCTGGGCAGACAGATCAGGAGAACCCGATACTCACAATAATGTGTAACTTACAACTTAGAACTTATTTCTTGAAATTTCTAGTTAATGCTTTTGGATAGTGGTTGACCACTGGCAACTGAAACTTTGGGAACATGTCTTTTTTCCAGACATCCATGTTCCCAATCTTATTCCTTCTAAGTCCTTCACAAAGCAATGTATATGCTGTACAAAACCACCTCCCTTCGCAAGAGCCTGAAGCCCTGTGTGCTAGAGAACAGCCTCTTGAGACTGTTTTATGACCACACTGATGGGGCCGAAACATTTGCTGGCAGTTTTCATCCTGCACTGTATCCCAAGCCCCTCGCCCATCGTCTTCACAACTTTCCTTGTCAGTATGACAAAATGCTTGGCAGAAACAAGGACTCGAGGAGAGCAAGACTTGCGTTGGTTTGTGTTTGCAAAGATTTCGGTCCACGGTGGTAGGGAAAGCGTGGCACTACAAGCAGCATGGACCAGAGTTCTTCACATGGCTGCGCACCAGGAAGCAAAGATGGAGTCCAAGACCAGGGGAGGACATAGTCTGCAAAGCCTAGTGATCCAGGTCTGCCAGCACCTCCTAAGGACCCTGCGACCTTCAGATTAGTGCTACAAACTGGAGACCAAGCACACAGACACGGGCCCAGGAGATGTTTCAGATTTAAATATAACACTCACGAACCATCTGTCAGATGGTGCCCAGAGGCTGTGCCCTGTGTGGCCCATTAGCACAAGAAGGAGAAAATGCTGGTGCAATGGTCACGAGACTGGAGACCATATCACAGTCACCAAGTTGTCCTTCTTATGTAGCTTCTTCCATAGGAGAATGGGACTTGGTCCTACTTTTTCTGGAGGCCAGGAAGGAAGGTAGGAACGGTACCAGGGTGGGAGTACATGTCATCTGTCAAGGCAGCATCTCAGCCAGTCCCATAGGAGCTCTGGAATGAAGAGATGCACTCGGGATCAGCCCAGCTTGGGCAAAGGGCCTGTATTAGTCAGGGTTACTACTGCTGTGATGAAGTACGACAGCCAAGAGCAGCTTGTGGAGGCAAGGGTTTATTTCACCTACCTCTCCACACCGCAGTTCATCATCAAAGGAACTCAGACAGGGCAGGAACCTCTAAGTAGGAGCTGATGCAGGCAGATGCCATGGAGGAGTGCTGCTCGCTGGCTTACTCTCTATGCTTTACTCAATTGGCTTTTTGCTAGCACCCAGGACCACCAGCCCAGGGATGGCACTGCCTCCAGTGGCCTGAGCCTTCCCACATCAATCATCAACTAAGAAAATATGCCACTCTCTTGCCCGCAGGACAACCGGATGGTTACATATTCTCGATTGAGATTCCCTTTTCCAAAATGATTCAAGCTTGTGTCAAGTTGACATAAAACTATCCAGGACAGGAACTGAGCCCATTAGCCCCCATCCTGACCAACCATTAAGTGAGCTACACCTCTGAGTGTCCGCACCCTTGGGCCGGAGAGATCTCTTGGGTGCTGAAAGTTCTTAACCTTGGGCTGTCAGCTGTAAGTAGCAATTCTCACAGCCACCAGGTGGCAGCATTCCCTCCAACAACCAAGATCAGCGAGATTCCACTCGCCTCCAGAGAGACAAGCCAGAGTAATTAGAAACAATTAATATTTTAAAATATTCCTTCCCTTTGCATATTTTTCTTAAAGCCATTGATTATTTTGGCATATTTTGTGGGATAATGAAAGGAATAATAATATCGCTTGAACTATTTATTCTTTCTGTTTGGTTAATTGTTTAGAAACAGGGTTTCTCTGTGCAGCCTAGTGATACTACCTGGATGCATTCAAACAACCTGCTTTATTAAGTGGAGACTGAGGTGACCTCGCGGTAGTGTTTTTAAACATCTTGTGTAACTAGTCCCCCTCCGGCGCGGCCCTCCCCCGCCCCTAGTTCTCAGTTTTCCCTCAGAGGGCGGTAGGGGCGGGAGGGAGAGCAAGGAAAATAAAGTGCGTTGTAAGGAAGGGAGATTCACTTTTAGGTATGAAGAGAACCATGTGGCCCATGAAAATAGATCCCCGTGGGTTCCCCAAAAGTGCTGAACTCCAAGCAGGTCTTCGGTGTTTGACCCTCAACAGTTACCATCGTATACTTTTTGATTAGGATAATGTTTCTGGGCCTGTTTCCTGTGTCATCAGCGATGGTCAGGATCTGGGCACTGTGCTCTGGGGTGGAGAGCCAGAGAGCAGCAGCTGCAGAGTCATTGAGATCACCAGGTTGTTGTTTTGTTCAATAACTGGTTTCAAGGCCAATTTCGATCAGCTCTTCTCGAGCGCCCTCTGCTGGGAAAGATCTAGAATTGCCTAGGAAAGATAGGGATTGAGTCTTGCCATTTGGGGAGTCTCAGAGAATTCAGTGTACTCTTAAAACTTAGTGCTATTTTGGAAAGAGCAGCTTCAGGCTGTCAGGCATAGGGAGGAGGACTCTGCCTTCAGTGTGGTCTCCCGAATGGCATCGTCCTATTCTAAGACAGGAGGATGCTACTGAGAATAAGCATAGTTCCTGGTGCCTCCTGTGCTTTCTGTATCTTAGTTTTTACATGCTTTGGGGCTGATAAAAAGGAATTCTTTCTTTGGGTCTAGATCCAACCCAATGACTGCACCCACTAGGTGAGTGTACCATCACTGAGGTACACCCCAGCCCAAGACGTTCACTCTTGAACCTGAGTGGGCAACATATGTTACAGAAAACTAAGATTTTATTCAGTTCTGACTTCCTAGGCTGCTAAGGCATTCTGTACTATATATGCCTCACTCAGTGTCATATGCACAGAACCTTTCTCTAGAGCAAATCCCCCCACCACGTTAAACTCACAGTGTTCAGTCCCCTGCCTTTGTTCCCATCAACCTTAGAGACCCCTGAGATGAAAAGAGTTAATTAGGGCTCAGTATTTGATGTTTCTGTAAATGGTCAAAGAAAGAGTGCAGTCTTTTTTTTTATTATTATAGTTTTTCCTTATGAGACGGTCTGGTTCCGTAGCTCAGGTTGGCCTTTAACTTGTGATCAGTCTCCCAGAAAGCTGAGATTGCAGGTGCGCTTCATCTTGTATCTTAAAAAATACTTACAATCTACTGCAGAAGTGTGAATGGTCCTCATTATAGGGCACCATGAGTTTTCTTTGCTCACACCCACCTCGCTAAACAACATCTGGCACCAGAAAGAGGACATTCCCAGATGGTGTTCTCATGCCCTCGGTCACTACCCACCCCTTCCAGGAACATTCACACCTATCTGCCAGAGAACCACTCAGTCCTCTCAGGTGTGTGAGATTTAGTCACTATCTGGGGCAGTTTTCCATCTCCACAGCTACTGCAGCATAGTGTCTCTGTGGAGCAAGGTGCCACACTTTGGTGCCCGTTCTCCAGAACAAACTCTAGCAAGAAAGTGGAAGGAGTATTGAGAGGAGAGGGACAGTCTGGTGGGTGAAAAAGGAATTTGCATGAGAAGAAAGGCAGCAATTCTTCTGGGAAATCCTCAAGCCAAGGTTTTCTGGTGTATTGGTTAGTTTCTGTCAAGGTCACACAAGAAGCTGCAGTCATCTGGGAAGAAGGAACCTCAAAATGCCTACATCAGCTTGTCCTGATCACAAAAGTGACCATGACAGTTGCCACTATGGTTGATGAGCAAAGTAGACACTACAACTGACCACTAAAGTGACCACTATGGCTGACCACATAGATGACACCACAGTGACCACTATGGCTGACCGTCAGAATAGATGCCATAAATGTGATCACTATGGCTGCTCATCACGGTGGACACTACAACTGACCACTAAAGTGACCTCAAGAGTGACAACTACAACTGACATTAAGCATGACCACTGTGGCTGGCCACAAAAGTGACCACAGAGTTGACCACTCTGGCTGACTGTCAGAGTGAACACTACAACTGATCACCAAAGTGGCCACTAAGGCTGACCACTCTTTCTGACCATCAGAGTATATATAACTGATGTCCAAAGTGACCACCAAAGTGACTAATATTGCTGAAGGGAGTGACTCTATGACTGACCATTAGATTGAACACTATAACTGACTACTACTGTAACTACTATGACTGTCCATCACAGTGACCATTATAACTGGCCACCTTACTGACCACCGTAGTGACCACTATAGCTGACCACCACAGTGACCACCGTAGTCATCTTTATTGCTGACCATCACAGTGAACAGTACAACTGACCACCTCAATGAACACCTTGGTGACCATTATAACTGACCAAAAACAGTGATATAATTTTCTGAAAACATCTCTGATCTTCAAAGATACTGAAATTTTGCCAGTTAATAAGACTTAACTTACTGTTCTACTGTATACTCACCCTGTTTAGATCATTAAGAAAGCAATATAACTAACCCTACTGTGCCTTGAATTTCTCATGTAATCAACTTTACAACCTAAGCTACTGCATAGCTTTAATCTTAAATTATTTGCTCTTCTATACCCCTGACCCAGAATCATGTACGTATATGTGATGTGTATTGTGGTTGATGTGTATTGTGGTAATCATTTGCTGAAAGCCACCAACAGGTTGAAAGCAACCTTGAACCAAACAAATGTAACCAACAAGTGAATACAGACTGCTAACTTCTGTTCATGGTTGAGTGGTATTCCGAGTTTTCAGAACATAGGGCAGAGTCATAATCCCAACTGCCTGGCACATATGACTGGCTTCAGATCACATACTAATCAAGTCAGTCTTAAGCAAGGAGTGAGGGACAACCTCCTGAAGCCCTAAACCATCTCCTGCCCCCTGCATGCTGGTGCCTTTGGAGCTGTAAGCTTGGCCAATAAGATGAGGTTACCATCTACTTCTTAAGCCCATTATGGCCTATTGACCATTGACTGAGAGCAAGTTGTAAGTTACAGGCTTATCTGGTTGTAGGAGCAGCAGCAGCTACCAACGAATTGTATCACTGTGCACAGGAAGCTGAGCAAGGACCACTTGTCCTCTTCTTGTTTGTGGTCCTGAGGACTGATCGGACCCTCCATTCCTTTGCCCCACCTACTTACAGTTTATACACATTGGATATGCACACAAGTATCCTGAAAGCTCTCTGTTTGCTGAGAACATTCCCCACACGTTTCCTTTTGGTGGAAGGACAAATGTAGGGTTCTTTAAGACCCCATTTGTCTCAGCTGCTTGGAAATTTCACCTTAAAGCACACAACTGTACCCAGGCTGCTCTCGGCTTCAGACAGGTTCTTCTCTTATTTACATGGGATGATGGAGAAGAAGAAGTAATATTGGGACTGAAACGGGATGATGTGACCCTCCAGCCCTGACAGACTCGGCGATTCTCCCTGTCTGACAACCTATGGACGTCCTTGCTCTGAAAGCCTCTGAAATGGCGTTTCAGGTACACGTTGAGAGTTTCCTGGCCACCTGCACTAAATGATGTCTCCGAAGTAGTGCACATTAACGACGCACCTCTGTTTCTCATGGACCTGTTGTCTGTCATCTGAAGACATTTCCTTGTTCAGTGTTGATTTGCATATGTAAAAACTCCCTAGCAGCTCATTAATTACCACGAGGCCCTGAAGACTGATGAGGGGTGCTTCATCAGTAGCGCTGTTAACCTTGTCCGCAAACAAATACGCACCCATCAGATTTACCTGCTTAACTTCAACTACAATTACCAAGCAATCAAACAACCGACAAGTGTAGGTGCTAATTATCCAAATGAGATCTGGAATGTTCTATTACCTTGTTATTTTTAGCTTCTCGACCGTTATTCTGCTGCACACCCGCTGTCAACATGTGTAACTTGCGTCCCATGAATTGATTTAGCAAGTGTGAATGGAAGGATTGCACGCGGGAGGTAAAGGAACACCTCCAACAACGGAGCTTTAGAACAAAACAATCTCCTAAAAGAGAGTTGCAGGCTCTTGATACAGAGGTTCAGCCATCACCAGCAGGTGGCGGTGTGGGCCAGAAAATAAAAATCTCTTCAGAGATAGACACAGGGTACTTGAGAAGAGCTTTTGAATCAAATGACCTTTAGTCGCCCCTGCAGAGGGCTGCTGGAAGGGGCTGCAGAGAGGCACACTGTGCACAAGGCCCTTGGGGTCTGAACACAGCTGAGAGGACCTCCGCCGCTCAGTGTTGCACAGGACAGAGACTGGAGTCAGTGTGGCCACCTCATCCAGGTCTTTGTTTTGGGACTCAGATGGCTCTGGGATTTAAACACACCATTCTGTTTTCAGTCCTACCACTCGGCTCCCTTTCTGAAAACCTCACCGGAACTCTTTGCTCTAACCTGAAGACTTATAGCTACTTTGCTGGAGTCTTACGGAGGGAAACTTTTTTTTTTACATCATTGTTTTTGCAAACATTTGTTTCTTGGCCTTGGATCCTAGGATGGTTTATATAAAAATGAGGTTATTTAAACACACACACACACACACACACACACACACACACACACACTTTGTCTTTGTGTTCTTGGGAAGTAAGAATTTGTTTACAACTCAAACATAAACAAGACTATTGTGTTCTCTGGAAAATGCACTCAGGATTCCCATTAAATGGATATTCTGGTGTAAGATAAAAACTTAAAATAAGCACTGTGGTAACTTATTTATTACTTATTTATTTGACAGGGTCTTCTTATGTAGCCCATGCTCATCTTGAATTCATAGTCCTCCTGCCTCAGCCAGCTGGACGCTGGGATTATAGATGTGCATCATCATGGCTGCTGGCATGTATTTGGGGTGCAACTTTTTTCACCCGTGGATTAGTCAGGACTCCTCAGAGAATCAGAGTCAACAGTCTGTACACAGAGGTACTGATTGTAAGTAGTTGGTATCAAATGTGCAGAAAGGCTAGTGTGGAGCTCCAAGAAGAGGTAGTTCAGAGGCCAACTGATGCAGAGCTCCGCCTGGCTAGGGGGACATCAGTTTTATTTTTAAGGCCATCAATGGAACTGATGAGACCTGTTCACATGAATAACAATCTATTTGACTCTCGGTCTACTGACTTAAAGATTAACCTTATCTAAAAAATTTCTTCATGATATCATCTCAGATAATGTTTGATTTGGGTGGTGTGGTCTAGGCTACTGACACATAAAATGAACCTCAAATGACCCTTACTGTCTCCTCTTGGAAAGACTCTTCGAGTACATGGAAAGCCTGGGAGTGGGCACACATTTCCCACTCACCCCCACATTCAGATAACAGGGCAGTACCCAGTCTGGACAAGGACACGGGGTCCTAGTACTGGTGCTCTCTGTTACTGACCCTTGTGCGGCACTATGGGGCATGACACCCACCTCCCCCAGTCCATGGTTTCCTCCTCTAGTCCGGTGAAATGCCCAGAAAAGTTGGAAATCTTCTAGATGGGCACATGAGCTACTGAAAGGCACAGGTCAGAGCTGTCACAAGAAGGCTAATTGGGTCAAAGTTGCTGCCAAGGTCTTAGAGGATTCAGGCGCTTCAGAAAGATGGTTCCTAGAGACTGAGACAAAACTTCTCATTATTGGTTGAAATCAAAGTCCAGAGAGTTATAATACTGCTTATTGGTTATTGTTGTGTTTTTTTAAATTGTGTGTGTGTGTGTGTGTGTGTGTGTGTGTGTGTAGATGTTCACAGAGGTTAGCAAGTGGAGTCAGACTCCTTGGATCTGGAGTTCCAGGCAGTTGTAAGTTCTCCTTTTTAAATGCTGGGATCCAAACTCAGGTTCTCTGATACAGTAGTAAGTGCTAGTATCTACTGAGTGTCTGTCCAGCATCAATGGCTATTGTTGAAAGCAACAAAGTTAGATGCGACTTATTAAGCAACAGAAGTGTGAAGTGGCTAACCCCTCAGGTCTAGTGAGACTTCACAGCCCCAGTGGGTAGATGTTCATTCTGTTGCATGCCACCGGCTATAGATGAATTTTAATAGTCATAATCACATCCACGTGCAAATAAGGCAAAGACCACCTTTCTCACACTTAATAACATATTTTCTTCCCCCATGTGTGGTGGTTTGAATAGGAATGGCCCCTGTAGACTCATTTGTTTGAGTGGTTGACACTTAGGGAGTGGCAATATTAGGAGGTATGACCTTGTTGGAATGGGTGTGGCCTCATTGGAGGAAATGTATCACTGTAGAGGCAGGCTTTGAGGTCTCATTGTTTTGGTGGTGGCTTCTATTGCTGAGAAGAGACACCATGACCATGGCAACTTTTAATAAAAGAAAACATTTCATTTGGGTCGCTTATAGTTTCAGAGGTTCAGGCCATTATCATCATGGCAGGAAAATGGTGGTATGTAGGCAGGCATGGTGCTGAGGAAGGAGTTGAGAGTCTTACATCAGCTGAGAGTCTTACATCTTGATCCACAGGCAACAGGTAGTGAACTGAGTATCACACCGAGGGAAGCTTGAGCAAAGGAGACCTCAATGCCCACCACCACAGAGACACTCTTCCTCCAACAAGGCCATGCCTATTCCAAAAAAGCCACACTTCCTAATAGTGCCACCCACTATGGGCTTATGGGGCCCAATTATATTCAAACTACCTCTCAGATATGCTCAAGCCACACCCAGTGTGGCAGTTTCCTTCTGCGGCCTGTGGATCAAGATATAGGACTCTCAGCTCCTTCTCCAGCATCATATCTGTTTGCATGCTTTTAGGCTTCTTGCCATGATGTTAATGACTAAATCTTGAAACTGTAAGCCAGCCTAGCTAAATGTGTTCCTTAAGATTTGCCATGGTCATGGTGTCTCTTACAGCAATAGGAACCCTAACTAAGACACTATGGTTCTGGGTACCAAAGCCCTAGTTCTTGTGCGTGTTAGACCTATGCATGTTAGACAACACTCTCCCACTTCACTACACTTCCTGCCTACAAGCACCTGTACTTTTCTTGGCTTTCTCAAGATCAACATTTGTATAAGATAAGGCTGCAATTTCAGTTCCTCCTCATCTGAGTCATTAAGTCATGCATCCACTGAGATGGCTACCTTGGAGATTTCTGGTAGACAATCTTCGTGAGTGTTCTTAAAAAAAAACCTGACTCCAGTTTCTAAAATGCATTTATGCCTCAATCTACCCCCATTCCAAGTCATTTGATAGATAGATCCAGATTCTACAGGAGGCAGGTTTGGTCTCTCCCTTCCCTTTCAGACCCTGGCCCCTGTGTCTTTTCAGTACCAGTTGGAGTCAAGAATGCACATTCAGGGCACCTGTCATGTTCCCTCACTGGCTCCTTCTTGCTGCCAGCCCTGGGACCATCTGGCAGCTTCATAGTCAAGACTTTCCAGGGTTGGAATCCAGGCCTGCCTGCTTCTGCTCTGTCTGGATTCCTGGTAGTGAACTCTACCCTGCAGGTGGCACCCTGCTCTCCCCTCCTGATTGAGCACGACTAATGCTCAGGCTTTTAAAACCACTTCACCACGTTGAGGGTCCACTTGACATACAAGGTGGGAGAAGAGACTGTTCAAATCACTCAGCAGGACTTGAAAAGCTCAGAGAACTTTCCTTTCTTTTGGTTAAAACAATAAATAAATTAAGTCATGTTCCAGGACTATCCGCTGAATGAACCAGGTCAATAGACTAACACAAAGCATTTCTGCCAGTAGGACTTTGTATCATCACACAGTAGGACTATGTACCACACAGTAGGACTTTGTATCACACAGTAGGACTTTGTATCACACAGTAGGACTATGTACCACACAGTAGGACTTTGTATCACACAGTAGGACTTTGTACCACACAGTAGGACTTTGTATCACACAGTAGGACTATGTACCACACAGTAGGACTTTGTATCACACAGCACTTTTCACACCTAACTATTAGAGTTCTGTGCGAGATATAAATAGGATAATTACCAATATTCCCCCATTTTGACGCGACTTGAGTGGTAGATCTGAAACTGAATTCAGTGCTACTGATTGCCAACTCCATCTTCCTTGGACTGAGGATTTGGACCTCTGACAGAGTCTGGGGCCCCAGTCTCTCTTTTTTCCTCCTTTGGAACGCATCTGCAAGGGTGAAATGGCATGGGATGAGCTGTGTTAGGGTTCATGCTTCACATAAATTCTTCTTGCGTTGGACAGATAATTAAACACGTTCCTGTAGTTTCCACACTTACGAGACCGAGGGAAGAAGGATCAGTTGAGCCAAAGAGTTTGAGGACGTTCTGGACAACAGAGTGGAGTCCTGTCTATGAAAGAAAAATAGGAAAAGATTTGGGAAGCAACTAAATCTGCTTTCTAATTCATTTTGCACAGTGAAGTGTCCCCCCGCCCCGGTCATTTTCTGGACCGTGTTTTTGTATGCTTTGTCTTCAGGGAGCACCCGTGGGTTTAGATACACGCGGAGCCACGATAGACCATGAGCTTTGCTGTTTATCCGTCTCACCCCAGACTCTCCAAGCACCGGGAGAAAAGCATCAACTGTAAGACGTGCGGCTAGTTTTCAAAGGTCTCCAGGACACACAGAAATTAAGGACGAAGTCTGAAATAGGAAGAACCTTCGGGCCCCTGGTTCTGGGATGCAAAGCTTCCAGTAAGTTCCCGGCGAGGCTGAACTGAGTGTCACAGCCTGCTCATAACCCGGCTGCCTTGAGAAGGCCTGCTCTGTGAACAGTCCGCCTCTGCCTCCACAGACTCCAGCTCTGATGCACTAGGAGCTGAAACTAAAGGTGCCGAGTAGTTTACAGAAAGGACCCAAGAACTCTTGACTCCTCCAAGAGTCCCCCCAAGGGACATTTCTGTGTGCCACAGTCTAATGAGAGTTCAGGTTGTGTCTATAACACTTTCTGTCTTACAACTAGGGTCACTTAGTAGTTATGTGTAAAACAGTAATTCCCTTGCCTCAAATATCCCGGTGAAATACACAGCCAGGCACAAGCTGGCTCACAGACCCTGGAAACACAGGTGTTCACAGGAGTGTCTGAGAGCTTCACCCTCTCTGCAGTTTCTTTTCACTGACCTCTGACCCTAAGCATGTTAATATTCTCCCTCTGTCCAAGCCCTGCATTTGGTCTGAGGAGGTCTCATCATAACCAGCCAGGGCTGGCACAACAGGGTCACATGGCTCCAGCTTCCCAGGCCTTTTTCCAGAGCCACTTCACTTTCCAACAGAATGACAAGAAGTAGGCGTCCCTCACTCTAGTCTTGTGTGCACCTTTGCAGCACCATAGCCACAGGAAGGATGTGCTGAACTTCGGCAGACTATAAAAACAAACCTCTGACTTTATTAGCTCCCCTCGTGTCCATAGGACCAAAGGGAGACATTTCTTTCGGCTTATGGTTTCAAAGGGTCCAGCTCATGCTTGCTTAGCCTCATGCACTTGAATACTAGATCCAAGAGGGAGTGGGAGGTTTTTACAAAAAGTTGTTTATGTTATGGATTGTAGGAAGGAGAGAGAAAGGGAGGGGCAGGGGGAGAACAAGTGGAGGAGCTGAACAGGAGCAAGAGAACCCCAAGGACCAAATTTCTCCCACCCCCTCTTAAAGTTTCCACATTCTCCCCCAAATAGTACCGTAGTTTGTGACTAAGAGTTCAATATGCAAGTCGGCAAGGGATGCTTCGTAGTCAGGTCACAGGGGGAGAAACAACACCTATCAGAGCCACTGTAGAGGATGGAAGGTGAGGAGATGAGCGAAGGAGAAGGAGAAAAGAAGGGAAAAAGAGAAGGGGTGGGGTGCAAAAGGAGGAGGAGGGTGGGAAAGAGAGAAGAAAGGAAATCATTTTGACCCATGTAGCAAAGTCACTACCCAGACTAGGCAAGTGTTATCAATGGGATTAAAGCATGTTTATGTTATGTTGAGCTTGAGCTGAGGTTGTACTATAATACCTGTGGACTTAGCACTTGGGAGGCTGAGGCAGGAATATTTGGAGTCTGAGGTTAGTCTGGGACCCACAGTAAGACCCTTTCTCAAAAACAAGGGACTGAACAAAAACCTTCAAGGTCATCCCATTTTATTAAGATGCGAAGAAATTGCTGCCCCACTCCCAAGACATCTGTTTCATGAATCCATTCAAGGAAGCCAAGGCTGACATCGGGTCTAAGCAGACTTAGTTATGGTGTATGAGTTCTGGGGCAGCTTGGTAAATTCTGGCTAAGAGACAAATGGTGGAGTCTGCAAGTCACCAGGGTTGGTGACCATAAAGGAGCTATGTGGCCACTTGCTCGTGAACAGGGCCAGGGAATCAACTATTATTCCTTTTCAAATGGAAATATTCCAAATAATTTTCAGAGTTTTAGTCTCTGACTATATGGAAATACTGCATCACTTCACACCAGAATGTACACATGTTATATATAATGTACATATATAATAATATATAAATACCACGCACACACACATATATGTATATACATATATATATTAAAATTCCTTGGAAATTGGAGTCCCTTACCCCTTCTCAAGTGATATTGTCTGATAGGTGGCAGCTGAGAGCTAAACTCCTGACCTTCCAGACCTTCCCATCATTGAGAGGCAGAAATAGGATGGGATGGAAAAGTCACCACCCTCCTTCACTGGACACCCCCCCCACACAGTTTTTCCTTCTCTCCTCCACACTGCTGCTGTCCAGGACTGTTGGCAGTCTCCCGGCTTCTATCCCTCTCTCCAAGGAAGCTACAGGTGTTCCAATCATCTGGCACCTCGCTGGAGACCAGAACCTGTCATTTCTGTGAAAAGGACAGCGTGCACACTGGAAAAGGTTTTGCCGAATATTCATATAACTGGCTGGAGAAATATAGCTCAGATTCGCAGAGAGGTCAGCAAATCAGATAGCTTTTAATGGATGCTACTGGTGGCTTTTTATTTCCACTTGGAGCACACACGAGTGTGCACTTTTCTTCAGGTAGAAGTTTAACTGCAGGCTGTATATGTGCTCAATTGGTAGGGTGCTCAACCAGCATGCATGAAGATCCCATTCAGGTCCCCAGCCTGGTAGAAACTGGGTAAGGTATAATAGGCACATGCCTATAATCCCAGTACTTGGGGGATGAAGGCAGGAGGATCAGAAATTCAAGGTCATTTATTTTGCTACATAGCAAGTTCAAAGACAGCCTAGAGAAATGATACCCGGCCTTAAACAGAACAAACAAACAAAATCAGCTTCTTTTTAGTAGTAGCCCCTGTTTTTGTATATGACATGTTTGTATTGTTATGTCTCTGAATTATTATTAGGTTAATTTTAACTGTTTTCTTAATTTTCCTAAATCAAGAATTTAGAGGGATTTTTAAAAACAATATTAGGAGTACCTAGTGTGTCTTTTGTGACATCCAGTTTATCCTGAGAGCACTGTGGTCTCTATTATAGTGATATGTTGGGACAAGGAATGGAAATTTTCAAAGGGGCAGCTGGGGTAGCTTTTGTGATTCATTTCTTGGTAGGTGCTCTGACTTGGTTGGAATAATTCAGTGGTGTTATTAACCTGCAGGTTGGCAGAATGGACAATCTTGTTACTTATCTAAGAATTTCCTCCCTTGACATAGATGGATGTGGAAACGTGGGAGATAGAACGTATTGCTCCAGGTGTGGCAGGTCAGAGCTAGACCCACAATGGCCAAGGACAGGAAGCCCATCTGGCTGGTAGAAGATGGTGCTAGGCAACCGGTGGTCACCTAGGCAACCAGTAGGGTTGGTGGGGGGAGTCTAGCAAGAGGTAGCAGGGATTCCAGATGATGGGACAGACAAGTACACAGAGGCAAGCCGTGGAGGTAGGGGCTATGCGGAAGCCCAGGCAGGTGGTCAGCCTTATGACATCTGTCAGCTGCAGGCCCAATACACTAAGCCATGTGAAGGGCAAGAGCCTGACAGTATTTCAGGACTAGGAAACTGGGAGACCCTGGAAGTCACCAAAAGGAAACAAGATCTGGGGAAACAGATGGGGCTATAGGTGTGAGAACAGATCACTTGATGCTTCCAGCTTCAGAGACAGAACCCAATATGGCTTAGGAGTTGAGTCAAAGAATTATGGCATTGCTAAGTATTTGCATAGGACTTCTTAATTTTTCATCCTTGCAAACCATGGAATTTGGGGAACCAGACAAGGTATTTACAAATTGAGGGTAGCTGGTTAGACATTTTTGGGTTTAGAAATATGGGAGAGATTTTTAGTCAGAGGATGGAACTGTCATTCCATTGACTGTGTGCTCAGGGTTAAAGTGGTAAGCCAAAAGTGTGTGTCTAAGAGCATTTGAGCGCATACGAAGTGAGTCTGTGCAGGGTTGTCAATGTGTTCAAGTGTTCATGCTCATGAGGGGGCAGCAAGATGTCCCTGCTTGGTGGCTAGAAGGTAGGAAAGTATTTCACAGTAAACTCCAGCGTAACACCCTACAGTGGACTGTGATTGTGAAGACTGGGACTGGAACTCACTTTTATTTCCTCAGAAGGAAACACCCTTCTGTGTTTAATTTCCACCTGTCAGATAGGCTGACTTATGGGAAGGCTATGACGAGATAGTGCCCCTCACCTTGGACACAGAGCATCAGATGGAGCCCCTGCCTGGATCTCCTTGGCTTAAGGGAAGTGAGGTCTTCAGAAGGTGTGGCCTAGTCTGGGGAGGATAATAAGGCTGTATATGGCTGAAATCAAGCCAGAACTTTAAGCAACCCTGAACTCAACATTGTCCCTTCTGTGGCTTCTCTAGGGTGAGCCTCACTCTTTTTCAGATTTCTGGTGCTGGGACCCATGCAGCAAGGAGGAGGGGGCCTGAAACAGCCTTCAATAGTCTGGGTGACTCTAGAATAAATAGCTTGGCTGGGTGTGGAAGTCAGCGGGTGGATCCCGATGAATGGAGCCCTCAGTGTCTCTGGTGCACAACTGTTCTTCTTTTGTTTCTAAGTCTTTAGCTCTCTGTTATATAAACATCTGGAGGGCTGAGTATCATTTCTGCACTAGTCAAGGAAGAATGCATCTTACATTCCCCCACAAAGAGGCAAAATGGTGTGTGGGCTACATCAGCATAGGAACTGGAAAATCTGTGTGGAGTAGCCTTGAAGGGGTCACTCTTGGTCTATGAATTACTTTTCTTTCCTCCTCCAACATCTGTGAGGCAGTGAAATAGTAAGTGTGAAGAAGACTCAAGATTCCTTTCCGGGTAGAACTGAGTGTGTTTGTTTTATACCAGTGGCCATAAACAGGGCAGTGCATCAAATGGGAATGAAACTGTAGTCATAGAATTTTGTAAACCTTATTCTTCCACTGATATATTAAGCAGTCTGCCATTAACTGAACTGCTCATTTCTGTATCTGAAGTTTCTATTGTGGTTACTTGTGTGTATTCTTTCTGGGACCTGAGTATTAATTAAAGTACAAAAATCATTAACATTGCCATCTGACCAGTATTCTGTTGGGAAGATGAAATGAAGGACATGATCGTTTTGAGCAGACTTTGGTCCTGTATACCTCACTACTGAAAGTATGGCTCACAGACCAATGTCATGAACATGACATCACTTTCGACCTTTTTGGAAATGCAGACTTGGGGCACCCCTAGCCCTGTACTCTTTAAATTAGAATCTGTCTATTAATAAGGTCCCCAGGGGCTTCCTTTTTGTGTAGCTTTGGACACCCCGTTGAAGGCTTCATCTGGTGAGTGAATTTGCTTGTTAGAGACTAGCTTTTCTCATGATCCACAGGTAGATATTTTAAATATCATCTCTTATTCTTCTCGCCTAGCCTATCTCTTTTTTGATAACCACAACTTTACTTAATTTGATCATTTTATCTATCTTTATATCTCCTATAAAAGAATCAAGAAAAGCTGATGTTTTGTTAAAATATCCTTACTTAGACCACAGTCCCTTGACAAGAACTTACTGAGATTCTACTGTATGCCTGGCATTGTTATAGGTGTTGAGGACAGAAAGAAATCCTGTTTTCATGGAACATCAGTGCCGAGATGGAGGGACAGAGAGGGAGAACATAAGATAGCAAATAAATACGGTTTTATAAGATCTCTGATAATTCTGTTTAAAAACAGAAATGAAAATGAAAACCAAAAACTCCAGAAACTGGGCTTGGTAGCTCATGGCTATAATCCTAACGTTACAGGGGCTGAAACATGAAGATCTTGCTGCAAGTTTGAGGTCAGACAAAGTTACACAGACAGCAACGAATGACCGGCCTAAGAGACATGTCATGTACCCCAGAGATGCTTGTCTGAGTTTCTATCTCACCTGGGGAGTCTTCCTATTGCAGGGAGAAAGTGAGAGAGGAGAGACAACACAATCAAATTCCTCTCCTCTGATCTTTGTGTTCACTAATGTTTAGATGGAAGGGGAAGGGCTGGAAAGGCAGGCAGAGGTGGTTCCCCCTACAAGTAAAACTTCTATGTCAATGTCAACCATTCAATAGTTCTTCACACCTCAGGCCAGGATTGGTTCCTTCCACATGTGCATTCAGGACAGTATCAGATATGTCGGGATAATATTTGCCTCTGGAGAAAAGGTGATCTTAGATTCAAGTACCATATTTAAATAGTGCTCTGTCGAAATAAGCTTAATGTCTTCCAGTTGGTGACTGAATTCCTGGAAATCTGTTGCAAGATAATCTTTTCATATACTGTGAAGATATGTCTTTGCCAATGGACCTTCTGATTGATTTTATAAAGAGTTAAATGTTCAATGGCTATGCAGGAGAGGATAGGTGGGATTTCCATGGAGAGAGAGGAAGAGGAGAAGGAATTGAGGCTAGCAAATTTCTCCAGCAGACTTGGAGCAAGTTGGATGTGCCATACTGAGGAGAGGTAACCAAGCCATGTGACAGAATGTAGATTAAAAATATGGTTTAATTAAGCTATAAGAGATAGTTGAAAGCAAGCCTAAGCTAAAGGCCAAGCTTTTATAATTATTAATAACTCTCCATGCTGTTATTTGGAGGCTAGCAACGCAAAGATAGTTGGACAAGAAAACTTGCTATAGAAATCATTGTTAACAGCAATGGAAATGGGGCTTGGAGTCCAGTTAGAGAATCCTGTAGATACAGAGATTTTGCTACTTACAAGAAGCCAATGAACCTCTCTGTTGGGAACCAAGTCTCCTGTTGCCAGGGGATCTGCTCAGCACTGTCATTTCTAGTCCATCTTCTTTTAACCTAAAGCATGAATGAAAGAGAAATAAAAGTCAAGTATATTTATATAAAATCAGGGTAGTGTCCACCAGAGCCACATTGAATAAAAACTTTCTAAAGTAGAGGCAGCAATTCTATGTAAGTAGCCAGCACCCCAGTGTCTCCCAGACCCTCCTACTGTTTCTAAGCATGACAATCAGAAATTCTCCTTTATTGTGAGTTTAGAAAACTATGTTCTTATCCTTGGCCTCTGACACTTAGCTTCTTGGATCTGGGGGGAAATACAAGAACTGTGTCTTTTCAATTTTGCTGTAAGGTCGCTTTGGTTCACTGCAGAAGGGTATTTGTAGATTCAGATGCTCAGTCACCTTTGGGTGGCAGTCACTGACAGTTAGAGGTAAGACCCTCTGCCTGCTCTTCGGATAAAATGAAGGTACTTAAACTAGACAGTCACCTACGACTATTCTTCCTCTTAGCAAACAATTCCTAAGACAATGAGGACTTCCTTAGTTAGAGGCACCTGGGGTGTGGGTGGCACATGGCCACCCTAACCTTGAGGATGACCTCTCCTCAGATAAGTCAGTGTACAGACGCCAGAAGCAGCTGAGGCATGGGGAGGGAAACCAAAGAAAGCATTTCATGTTGGGACACCAGTTCAGTCACTTGCTAAAGACCCTTCTGACCTGGAGATATCTCTGAATGCTCAATCATATGTGCTGTTGGGCAAGTGGGAATGGCAGAGGGAAAGCTTTGAAATGGGAAGCTATGAGATCCGTCTGCAGAGGGTCTTGTAAAGAAACTGGGGTTTAATGAGTGGACAACGAGGAGCTGTTGAAAGTTCCTGAGTGAGGACATGACTGAATCAAGTTAATCCTGTGGGTTTGTACAACTAAGTTGCAAAGGCTAAACTCATAGCTAGGAAGTGGGTCCCAATGGGTTGGGCTTTGGTATCTAGCTCCTGTTTTGTGATATCAAGAAAGAGAACTGGAGTGGGAAACCTCTCTTGGGAATTAGGGTTTCATGTCAACCAGTGAAGTGCATTCGACCCTTATAAAGAGTCTTAAATGACTTATTTATGGGTGCTTCTATAATATACCTACACGAGCCTAACAAGTCCCCAAAATGAATGCATTCTTTAAATGGGAAAATATTTCCAGAAAACCCAGTTAAAACACATTTAAGAGAACTCATAATCATGCAGAGGTTAGTTTTACAATTCTACTATGATTTGAAATTGTGGGTAGTTTTTTATGTTCCTGTTTACTTAAAAGAAATGTAAGCAAATGAGACAATATTTCATCT
This sequence comes from Bramus lutescens, assembly GCA_001685075.1. NCBI lineage: Eukaryota > Metazoa > Chordata > Mammalia > Rodentia > Cricetidae > Bramus > Bramus lutescens. Next base: position 13,532 of record LOEQ01002016.1, on the reverse strand, counting down.
TCTCTAAGAAAGCCTTTGTACGAAGATCCTATGGGTTAACATTGGCTAAGACCTTTAAAATCCAATCTTCACCAATCATTTTTTGAACTCCACACACCTCTCCCAATGTCCTGTGACCAGAAAGATGCCCTCTGCTTGGCCATTTGATGTATTTCCTCCTAAAACCTTGGCAAATGATAACAAGTAAGAAAACAAATGCCTCTGAGCTCAATCCTCCAGCAGAGAAATTGCTGGAATTTTGGTGCTCTTTGTAGTTTTCAATACTTAAGCAGGCTTTGCTCAGCAAGTTCTCCCAGTTAAAGCATGGAGCCCCCTTTATCTGGACCAAACTGATGATGTTGATGAAGCTACGTACGTAGGAGAGCTAGCTATTGCTACCTGTGTTCCCACCAAGAGCACATCTCCCTTTTAGTCCTCCAAAGCCTACAGCTAGCACCTGCTATTCTGGACAGCAGGCTAGGCACTAGACATCTTAAATATTGTTGTTAGATCCTATCTCATCCTCATGGAATTTAAGATTCAGTGTTGGATGCACCTGTAAAATACACAGTGCAAGGCGGGAGGGATTCAGATCTGAGGTGGGTTGGAAAGATGAATGTCCTCACTGGCTTTGGAAGCTATGTTGGGCCTTTAATCTTTGTAAAAAGTGATTGAAGTCTTTGATCCAAAGGATGAGATGGACTGGTTTGGAATTCCAAGGAAAAATCTAATTCGGAATAGGAGAGCAAAGTGAAGAATGAGCAAATGGAAGTGAGGAGGGCAGTTGTGATTTGGGGGTGCAGGTGAGGCAGTGACATCAAAGGTGGGCACCATGACGGAGATCAGGAGACTGCCACTTCTCAAGCCTGGCACCACTACAAGTCCTTCAAGCCATGCTTGCTCTGCACGGATACAAGAAGACTGTTTTGTCCTTTGTCTCAGTACTAAGGAAACACTGGTCCACATTTGATGCTTTACTCCAGTATATGCCAAGTGGTCAGTCCCATCTCTCTTTGTATACAGGAATGCTGGGGTCCTAAAGTGACATTAGCTTGGGCTTCTGCTGGCCATCCAGAGTGGGATGTTTATACTTCTGGAAGTGGCCCGTTCCCACAGTGGTGGCTGTGGGAAGTACACTCTGTTCTGCAGGTACAGGCGTGTTTCAGAGTCATCTCCTGGCACAGCCTCACTATGTGCATGTGCTAGGTAGGCATTTTTAACACACTCTGTGTGAGATGAGTGGCCCGGAGTTTCAGCCCAGCACCAGTTGTCTGACTGGAAGAGGCAGCAATAGAGCTGTGCTGATGCAACACCTTCCAGAAAGAGGATGGAGTGTCAGCATCTTATTAGAAGGAAATGAGGTACCTGCACAGAGAGAGAGAGAGAGAGAGAGAGAGAGAGAGAGAGAGAGAGAGAGA
>LOEQ01002016.1:0-12103 GCA_001685075.1 Bramus lutescens | reverse complement strand
AGAGAGAGAGAGAGAGAGAGAGAGAGGAAAGACCTCTCCCGTGCCTAAGTATGCTGCTTAGAGCCTCCATTTTGAAAGTGTGTGGTGAACAGGTAACATTTTCAAACTGACATTAAGTACTTGGGATGGTTATGGGAAAGGGATACAGAATCCAAATATGTTTGTTCATCTAGGTGAGGGTCTCTGTCTCTTAAAGCTTAGTAAAAAAAGGAATTTAGCTATCTTTATTGTCTTATTTCTTCCTAGGTGTTTGTTCTCAGCAGCTGTCAACATACACTAGGACAGCAGGGGGCGCACAAGCACAGAGTGACGGAGGAAGAGCCCCTCTGGGTGTGTGATCGTACTCTTGGCCACAATTCACTTCCTGCCTCAGCAAGGTCCAAATTTAGGAGTGAATGAATGAGTGGCTGTGACCTTGGGCTGTAGTCGACTTAAAGAGGCGTTCAGAATCCTAAAAAGCAGTGAGAGTTCTTTCTACCTTTAGAATCGAAGGCAATTACACAGCATCTCTTAATTGTATCATATAACATCTCTTAATTGAAATCAACTAGAGCTCCCATGGTTATTATTTTAAAAACCAACCGAAGCCATTATTTTAAAAAGAAGACAAAACATCTTTGTAGCTGTCAGCAGGCTCAAATAGCACACATTTGGGAGAAAGGATAAAGTAATTGGAAATACTGGGTTCCGTCCTGAGAGCGCGAACAGGCGATGAAAAGGAGGAAGGCAGAAACAGCACGCCAGAGGCAAACACATTTGAGTAAACACCAGTTTCTGTGCACACTCCCTTTCCATTGGTATCTGAGCTAGATCTTAATTCAAGAGGTTTAACCTGCTCTACGGAAAGTGAATGAAAGCGAAGGCAGCACGGTGCCGGAAGAGTTTCGCGGCTATAGACCCGTGAACCCTTCTCCCGTGCTCTGTAATTCGGGCGAGTTTCCTTCAAAACTATTAAGGCATCTTCACTGGAGCCGGGGTGATTCTAAGCAACACTAATGGTGTGCTCGATGTTACAATAAGTGAGATAAATGATAACAAACTTGTCTGAGCAGATGTACCTAATGACAGAGGCGTAGAAGCCCTAATACGGCGAGAATAGAAATGTTCAAAGGCAGGAAACAAGAGCCCCTGGAATCGCTATGAGCAGGTTAGTATCCAGGCACCGAGTGAATGATGCATGAGTCTGAACACTTTGTCGCCTCCTCTAGTGCAGCCTACTTCTTTATAAGGCCAGGGTCACAGAGAGAGAAAGGAAACCCTCTTGGATTTCAGATCTCCATTTCCAGAGAAACCCAAGAAACGTCTAGTGGAGGAATAAGGAGAAAGCTCTTGAATTAAAGACTAATACTCGACGGCAGGAGGAGATTGGGTCTATTCTCAACCTACCCCCAAAGAGAATGGCACATTTCATCCATTTCAGGCTGAATTTTCATAAGCCAAAGAAAACCTTAACTAGTGGATGTGACTGACAGCATAGCCTTGGCTAATGAGCTTGTTTCTCTGCTACTCCCTCCCCATCACTACCCCCCATGTGATTGATTATTTACATTTATGAAAGAAAGACGGAGGCAGTATAATTGGGGTTTGTTATTTTAGCCTTTGGTTTAAATATGTAGTAGTTGGGGGCGGGGGAGGGGGGGAAGAATCGCCAGGAAGAGGCAACCCCTTTGGGCTGCTGGGGATGCAAATTTCAAGACTGTGCTTTTAAATGCGGCAGTAGAAGTGGGCCTGACAAGGCCCTGTTCTGAATGGGAACTGCTCCCGGCTTGCTCAGAACCCCAGAAGCCTCGTTGTAAAGATTAGGCATGATTCCTTTGAGCCCAGAGGCCTCACACAGCATACTGTTGCAGGACTTATTAATTAGAAGTTTTTAGGAAGACTGTGAAAGGATTTGTCAGTGATTGAATCCATACCAGGCATCAAAACCGGTATGAAATTTGCCAAATAGAAATCAAATCATATACAACATATCAAGAGAGTTGTTTCATAGCACTTTTTCAGAGCGTGACAGGCATATCTAACTTCAGTCAGGCTAGGCGTGTATAACTCTGTCACTATCAAAGTGGCAGGCCATTGATATTCCCCCCATCTCCTTTACTCCATTATTGTTATTACTGTTATTACTGTTTGCATTAAGAACACTTAGCCGGCAATATGCCTTTTGACAAAGACTATTAGTTCCTACTCACAGAGCAACGGGTGTCAATACAGAGGAGTTCTGTATTTTGGATTCCTCTTCTCTTGATGTCTCCTGTGGCCTATGCTGTTCCAACTTGCAATGTCCTCAGTCCCCTTCTGTGTCCACTTGAAATCCTAGCAGAGGTTGCCGTGTGGTTTTGTGCCTTCTCATTGTGACCTCAAGCATCTTCTTTTGTTCCCTGGTTTCTTTGCCACATTTTCTAACTCACTTCTAGGGCAGGGGTTTAAACTTAAAATGTTTTTCCTTCTCTGAAACTGCCAAATCCCTTATTAAACTCTATTAACATTTCCCTCTGCTCAGCGCCTTACTGGATCAGATCTGGAGTTGGAGTTGACAGGTCAAGACTTCCCACAAATTGGCCTGAGTACTAGTGTCAAACAGAAGAATCGGGAGATCACTCTGTGTACATTAGACCCATCATATCCAGGAGAAGCCATGGAAACTCACTTTTCAAAAATTAATTATTTACTATTACTAGTGGGGGGGGAAGAGGGAAGGAGGGAGGCAGAGGGAGAGGGAGAGAGAGAACACATTCTCGAGTATATGTGTACACTTGCCATGGGTGTGCACGTGGAGGTCAGAGAACTTTGTGAAGTTGGTTCTCTTCACCCACCCTTTTGTAGGTACCCGAAATGGAGCTCAGGTTGCTTGATTTTATCTGAAAAGTCACCTCTCTAGCCCCAGACTTACTTTCAGGCGCTCTCGGATGATCTGATGCCAGGCTGTTTAAGAAAATACAGATGAATGCTGTGCCAATGTCTCCTAGAAAGGTAGAGCAGTAAGCTGCACATTTCCTGTCAATTTTCTACCCGAGGATTGAAGACCAAATGATGAATAGAATTTCTCCCTGCTACATGCAAAAGGATTGGTCCTAGGACCCCACAACAAAATCTTCAGCACAAAACGTGAATATAACCTGGACATACCCTCTCATATACTTTATTCCTAGTGTCCCAATGACCCCTCATACCATGAAAATGTAAATGCTGTGTAAATAGTTGCTATCCTGTACCATTTAGGGAGCAATAACAATAAAAAAGTATGTATATGAATAGGCAGAGATGTAATTTTCGCCATTTGTTTCTATCTACAGCTAGTTGAATCCATGGACGTAGAGCCTGGTTACTCAGCTCAAATGTAGCATTACCCATGAAAACAAAATGCAGCTTTCTTTTTTCTTTCTTTTTTTTTTTCCAAGGCAGGGTTTCTCTGTAGCTTTGGAGCTTATCCTGGAACTAGTTCTTGTAGACCAGGCTGGCCTTGAACTCACAGAGATCCACCTGCCTCTGCCTCCCAAGTGCTGGGATTAAAGGCATGTGCCATCATCTCCTGGCTAAAAATCCTAAAATTGTAAATCCCTAAAGTCTCTCTAAGATGTTTGCTCACTTTTCTGTTGTGATTGTGTTAATCTTGGGAAGGACAATTTTTGAAGCATGGAGGTGTTAGAAAATAGAGGTGGGAAATAGAGGATAAGAAGCAAATGGGGTGCCAGGTAGTGTGGCTCATGCCTTTAATCCCAGCACTTGGGAGGCAGAGGCAGGTGGATCTCTGCCTGGTCTATAGAGTGAATTCCAGGACAGCCAGAGCTGAACAGGGAAGCTCTGTCTTGAAAAAAAAAAAGGAAATGAAAAAAAAAAGAAAGAAGGAAGGAATGAATAAAGAAAGAAAGGAAGAAAGACAGAATGAAAGAAAAGAAAGAGAGGAACCAAAGAAAAGCAGTTCTATTATAAATACATTTAAGAAAGCCACCCTACACTGGACATGTGCACATTCTCAAATCTAGTTGCAATGCACCCGTCAAAGACTATGGTGTCCCTGGCAGTGACTGCTAACTTCCTGAAGTTAGCTATTGCAGTTAAATTTTGATAAACAAAGAAACAAAACCCCCAAACTTCATGCTCAGTCCACTTAACTACATTTCAAGTGCTCAGAGCACGTGCTGCCAGTGGCTACTGTACTGGTAAAGAGTAAGCAGGGGTGGAGATTATTTTTTAGAAAGTGCTACTGGACATGCTGGTCTAGAGAAGCCGTAGGAAATAGGGGCTGGGACAAGCCACCTGCCCATCATTGAGCTGAATCGATTTTGCTGATGTTGGTGAGTATCCAGGCAGAACTGCTTACTAGCTAAAGCTGGATCCAAAAGATCTTCACAAAGGAACAGGAAATGTTCAGAAAATAGGAGCATTGTTGGAATACCTCAGCCCTTCTGAGATTGCTCAGTTGTTAACTTTAGACTCTCTCAAACTTTCGCCAATACTTTCTCATCACTAGAAAAATGTGTGGAATCCTTGAGTCTTTATTTTTGTCCTTTTCCCTCTAGAACAGAAGCTGGGGGGCGGGGTCTCTGTGGTTGCATCCCTGCCTCAACCTCTAACTGGGAACCCACAGAGGCCTGCTCTTCCTAGCTGAGAAAGGTGGGTACTTCTTTCTTGCTCTCATCTTCTGAGCTGCGTTGGGTAGGAAGCAGATGGCTGGAGACCAGGCGTCTGTGGAATGAGAGTTGAGAGGATGAGGGAGAAAAGAGGAAGGGAATCCAGGGAGTAGCTTCAGGGTGTGCCCTGTGCTCCCACGACAAAAATGTCCTGGCACTGAGGTGAGTTTTGCATGATTTCCTGAAGGTGGGGATGTTGGAGCTTGGATGGACTTTGTGGCTTACGAGGGGGAGAGTCCTAGCCTTCTGATAAGTTCATTGCTAAGTGCGGATAGAAGTAGTTTGTGTTGATGGCTGTATGATGACAGCAGCTGGTCTGACTTTCTCCCTCTCTTTTAAAAAAATGACAAGAAATAAGCATAAATTTCGTACAAATAACTAGAGAGGAAAAAATGGTTTCTAAAGTAATCAAGTCAATTTCACCCCACAGGGAAGAGTTAAGAGAGAAAAAAAAACTTAGTAAAAATGCATTTCATAAATAGTTCAAATGTCTACTATGTTACAGTAAAACCGTGAATAATCTAGGCCTGGTAGGGCATGCCTGTAATCTCAATGCTTAGGACACCATGGCAGGAGGATCAGGAGTTTAAAGCTAGCCTGGGCTATATGGTGAGACTTTATCTCAAACCAAACAAAGCAAGCAAACACTTCAGAAAGAGGGGAAGAGGAGGTGAGAAGGGAAGTGGGGGGAGGCAAGTTGTGAGGGGAAATGGGGGCAGGGGGAGAAAAAAGGGAAAGAACAGTCAGAAGTAATTACGGCTAAAACGTCCTGCTAGCTTTTCAATGTGTCTTGGGAATTCTGCTTCACCCAGCCAAGGAATCAACACCCATTTGTTAAATGCCTGACAGCTGAGTATGATGTACCTTAATGTAGAGTATCTGATACTTTAAATTTGATCCCCCCCAGCAACGAGAAAGGTTTCTAGTCTCTGTTGCATATTCTTTGACACTGTATTTGTAGGCTCTTAGTTCAAGAGTATGACATCTGGCCTGCAAGTGTTTGCTAAGTGAGCGAAAGAACTAGAAAATTACACTTATGGTAAGATGTCCTGAGCTGAAGTCAGGAAAACACTTGGAGTGTGATGGTCAGAAAGTTATGGAGTGCCAGCGTTCTTCATAATAATGCCTTATATTTGGATAGCACTCTGTACTTTGCAAAGCTATTTCACACCTATAATTTCATTTGATTTGCTGCTAAACCTTACATAACATTATTAGCCTTTATGTGATTTCATTTTTCACCCATGGCAAGGAAAAGATACCCCAAGGAAATAACGTTATCTTTTCATCGAGATGTGGCCAGAGTTATTATTGAGTAATTCCCCAGAATAGCGTTAGAAGTCAATCTGAATATAAAGGGAGAGCCATCACTCTTGAAGTTTTTAAAGCCTGTTTGTTATGGCCTAAAAGGGAAAGGCTGCTGAATAAATTAATGCAATTCAAATATGAATTCAAGTTACCTTTGACTGAAACTTGGTGGAAGGTAGGAAAGTTAAGCTTTAAAATCTTGCTAAGATGATTCTGAAAGACATACCATGTGGCAAATTTTTATAGTCCACAGTCAGTTTATTATCTCTTCCTTCAGAAAATCCACTGCTTTTCCAGGTATGTAAGTGCAGTTCCCTAGGTTTTTCTGTGGTTCTTCAGAGCAGAAGCTATAGGAGAACCAGCAGAAGGGGTTCAAATCCCAGCTCTCCCATTTACCAACTGTGAGAAGCTGTAAACATCTCATGCCCTTTTAATCAGGTAAATTTGAGGCTCATCTGGGCAACTTAGGGAGGCCCTGTCACAAAATAAAATAAAATAGACTGGAAATGCACTCAGTGCAGGACATTGGCCTAGCACGTCCAAAGCTGCAGATATAATCTCCGGCACACACACACACACACACACACACATGCACAAACAGCAGTTTGTCGAAGTTCAGTGGAAAACAAAAACAAAGTTTTCTGGTTCTCTAGAAGATTGATTAAATATTAAACCTGACTGTCACAGGCAATTGCCAGCATTGCAAAAAAAAAAAAGCAATACATATGGAATGCAGCTTTAATTTTTTATTGGCTTATTGTACATAATAGAGCCTAGTTTGATCAATGGAAGGAGTGAAACAGGTCCCAACTGCTCCGTCTCAACAACAGGGTTATTGAGACAGGGCTCTTCTTGAGGAGTTTCCCAGAGATTCCATCACTAAATTGTCAAGGAAGTAAAGCTGAGGGAAGAATGTCAGGCTGAGGCAGACTGCCTTTGTTGCTGACCTTGTAAGTGCTCTTTCTGCTGTGGGATAATGCTCTTGTACCCTGTAAATGTTTGTCACTTGTATTGTTTTGATGTATGATTAATAAAAACTTAGAGAGAGAAGTTGGGGTTCAGCCTGAATATCTAAAAAGCAAAGCAGCCAGCTACCGGCTCTTACCTTGACCTCAGTCCAAAATGGCGATCCTGCCTCTAAGAATCTCAGAATGAGATTGAGAGCTGTCTCCCCCATTTTATAATCCTCTCTAGTTCTGAGATTAAAGGTGTGTACCACTACCATCTAGTTTCTATGGCAAGCTAGTGTGGCTACTGGGATTAAAGGTGTGTGTTATTGCTGCTTGGTCTATAAGACTGGCCAGTGTGGCTGTTTTACTTTTCTGATCCTCAGGCAAGCTTTATTTATTAAAATACAAGTGAAATGCCACTACATTGGTTTAATAAAATGATGATTGGCCAGTAGCCATGCAGGAAGTATAGGCAGGGTGACCAGACTAGGAGCATTCTGGGAAGAGGAAAGGCTCAGTCTGCAGACACCAGTCAGACACAGAGGAAACAAGATGAGAATACCTCTCTGAGTAAGGCGGGGCAGAAGCTCCATTTACACCTTCTTAATGACAGGATAAACTCTGTTGTTCTTGTACAGTTGCTTTCACAGTGCTGTCACCAAGCACCAGATAGAAGAACTTAACGAAGGAATCGATTTTAGCCCCAGTTCAGGTACACAGTACATCACAGAAGGGAAAGCATGGGCAGGATGCTGCCCAAAGCGGTGGCTTGCAGCATGGCTTGCTGGCTTCTTGACCACTAGACCCAAAAGTAGAAAACTCAGCCTGGAAGTGGGCTGGGCTAGTGGCCTGTGTTCTAAAGCTGCTCAAAATAGCTCTGTTGGTTGAGAGCCAAGTGTCAGGACACACGAGTCTGTGGGGGACAGTTCACCTTCAGACCATAGCACCATCTCACCAGACTCAGTATTTTATGGTTATATTCCAGTCCATCATTAAGATATATGCCAGGAACTGGATTTAGTTTTAAATGGAGGCATCTTCAAAACAACAAATCCCATTGAAACACATTGCTTCTGTTGACATGAAACAACATTCAAACAACTAATTTTGCCAGCCTGAAAGCAAAAAAAGAAAAGACAGGAATGTCTATAGTCTCTTTTATTATTTGATTCATAGCACCACTGTCAAGAAGAGTCAAAGGGTACCCTCTGTGTATGGTATTAGGAACTCTGATTTATCTCCTTATGATTTTGTTTCTTAGACCCTCTATAGAATTTTTTGTTTCTTAATAGTTTATACCTCTGATTCCCATTCCTCATCTGTACTGAAAATTCTTTCTCTGTACAAAAATCTTAGTTTTTGTTCCTGATTGAGAAATTGGCACATACTATAAAAAGGGAGCTTTTCTTTTAAAGACATGTATTTATTTACAAGTATGTGTGTGTGTGTGCGTGCGCGCATATGGTACCTGTGGAGGCCAGAAGAGGGTTTTGGATCTCCAGGAGCTGGCATAGGTGCTGGCAACCAAATGTAGGTCCTGTGGAAGAGTAGCAAATACTCTTCATCTCTGAGCCACCTCTCCAGTCCCCAAAACTAGGTTTGCCAAATTAACATTCACAAGAAGCCTCAAGAGTAGGTAGGGCATAGTATTTTCTGATGAGAAAATTGTCATGTGTAAAAAGAACCCACCCAACAAAGGGAGATCCAGGGGTGCTTGTGTTTGGAAAGAGTAGGAGCGGTAGGTACTTTAGGTTCTTTACTGACCTCTATGTAAGGCACTGCCCAAGGGTCTGCATGCTCTCAACCTTTCACTTATTCCTTCTGACTCAGTTCGGGGATTTTATACCCTGGGAAAGTGAGACTCAAAGAAATTAAACACTTACCTGGGGCCATAGTTAATGCATATCTAGCTGCTATTAGGACCAAAATCTGCTTGGTCCCAATGACCCAATGCCACACGTGCCACACTGAGTCATAGAATAGCTCAATTCTGTTTATGTCTCTAATGATATTAATTAAATATTAATTAAAAGCAATTGAGGGATGGTAGTAATTGGCTTTTCTCCGGCCCCTCCCACCAGACACTGAATTACTAAGAAGACTTGCCTATCAAATTTTCAGGCCTACATTGAGAGTCTAAGAGTTCTATGTTCACCTTATTTCAGGAGGAATTACATATGTAGTGAGCAAAGCTTCTTTACAGCAGGAGAGACGGGTGTGATGTGCAAAAGTGTGCTGAAAGAATGTGAATCTTGGCCATTGCCCCATTTGGGGATAAAGATTGGAAGGGCAGGGTTTCCAAAACAGTCTCTGTGATGGAATTGGGCTTGTGTAGTCAACAGCAGATAGGCTGTGCCTTCATGTACTACCAGGCAGACCAAGGTTGTGGTTTGCAGAAATGAAGTGTGTTGTTGATCTGAGGTGCTAAGAAATCGATGATTGGAACTCAGAGGGCCTGTAACCTTTGATAGGATGCAAATTATTTCATTATTTTAACAAGCCTCTGAGTGAACTTTGACATTTTCTTCCCTTATGCACACAGTCAATAAACCACAATAATATCAACAGGACCTGTGACTGCCACCAATAGGAATCAGGTGTTTTCACATCATACTATGATTGCAGAGATGTCATTATCTAAATCACTAAATCCAGGCCTACTAGACTCCACCAGGCCCTGCATTTTAATGTGCTAGTAAACTCACAGACATATTGCTATGTCACACTCTCTACTGTTTTGTATGTCAAGCCCCATTTCTTTTGGTAGTCGGTATGTTTCATCCTACCTTGAAAAGCATCATTCTGAGGCTGTCCTCAACAACAAAGGGCCACAACCCCCACAAATAACAAAACTACACATTCAGAATCACACAGACTTCATCCAGCACAGCTCAGTATTTTAAATCCTCTGCTGCCGGCCCTGTTCAGACTAAGAATCTAAATAAACTTCAAAATCTATGTTCACTCCAATTTTTATTAAGCATTTTTTAAAAATTGAGATGACCAAAGCACATTTCAAAACTTGCGTTTTCCTTATACAGAAGAGAAGTAGAACAAAAATGTCAGAATCAGGCTGCCAGACCCCCATGTATTTCTGAGGGTGGAGTGGGTCGAGGGGCAGATCTGCGATGCTGATGTCTCACTGAAGCAGAGACTTCTGTGCTTGTCTTCATGGATTGGCTATGAGAGCTGACTGTGCTCCATTCTTTAAAACTCCCCCCCTAGCTTGCTTCCTCAGCAGCCTGGCAGTAGCTAAGATTTCCATTATCGGTCTGACTTTGGGCTAGGGTGTGACACCAGTATCCCCGCTCTAGAAGATGATCCTGAAAAAACTCACCTCCCAGAATTTTAAGGCCTCCTTCTTCACCTTGCTATAGATGTGGATGCTATAGATGTCGGTGGTTGAGGTTAACTGACTTCCCTGGGAGAAACAGCACAAAGGAAACAGCATTGCCATGTTTCCAGTCTTGTCAGCGTGACATAATGGTGGTGGGTCTTTCTTCCTTCTGCTGAAGGCTCGACTGCGGGGTCAACAGGCTGGGGAGATGTTGGGGTGGTAGCAGATGCTTTCAGGTCCAACCAGTGGTGGGTTTGAATTTTTTCATTGTGTGAGATTCAATGCCATTTCAATAATAAGCAGTGGGTGATGCTTTGCTTGCCGTATTTCCCATCCCAGCAAAATCCCTGAGCTCAGGTGTGATTTCCAAGAAGCCCATATTAGAAAGAAAATATTCCCAAGAGGGACAAAGACCTAACAATGTGACTTTTACTGGCAATGTGAGCATACATCCCTGTGTCTAGGAGCACCCCAGACTAACATGTCCAATATAATTCATATATTCCTTCTACTCTTGAGCATATCCTGCTTAGAAGATAGACTGTATGATTATCCTGCTTATTGAGATTATGAATGGAAAAGAGGGAAGGCTGCACTGACTACAGTAAGGAATACTAGAGATGGTATTGTAGATGTAGCGTGCACTTGGGAAGGACAGTGGAGATGAGAGAGGATGGGGGTCAAAGATTAATGTTATCCCATTTCTGGTTCCCTGACTGCTGGCTCCATCTTAATGATTGACATCTGCAGATTCTTCCATTCTAAGGCCTGATTCTAAACCCTCATGCCTGGGTAGCTTTGGAAATGCCTTTTTAATCATGACATTTTTAACCACGGGTGGGAAGCAGGTACCAGAATCTTCCATTGGAGATTTTTGTCCCTATCCCTCCCTTGTTTCAGATTCCAATTCCTAAATCTTTACGCATGTTTTAGAAAAGCTCAGGGGTTCCCTGGTGGAACTTGCTTATTTTAAAAAGAAACCCTGCTACCCAGGTTTCACCCAGGAGAAAGAGGAAGTGAGGCCATTGGTGGCTCGGTAATCCACACTTACTGTGACTTTGTGTTTTGAGCATCACCCTTTCCACTTACAAACAGTTATATTATTAAAAAGATATTTTCCAAAGATAGTAACCTTGGCAGTAGTTGTCAAGGCTAATAGTTTGACATTTCAGATCACCCACAACTAATCAACTGAACATGGCAACACATTTGAAAAACCCATTATAGACGGAAGGCCCTGAAGTAATATGTCAACGCTCGCACTAACAGCTGTTATGTAAACGGGCTGATTTTTCTCTGCTGAACGGTCATGTGACTGGAGGAAGAGTGCTTTGAAGGACACGTGCATGTAGCTGGGAAAGGAGATTGTGTTATTGAATGCCATGTATTTATGGGGGAAAGTCCCTATCACCACTGATAAAAAAAAAACCACTCACTCATCACTCACAAATGCTTTTAGGGAGGTTTTTCCCATCTAAACATTTTACTCCCTGAAGGATGTGGAGAGCTGTTACACTATTATTGCCTTCTGATTAGTGAAGTGATCTGTAGAGCCGAGCATCCTGGAGCTGTGGTCCATGGTTTCTCCCAAAGAGAAGAGAAGAGCAACTCAGGAGCTCCAGACATCCACAACCCCCAAGTCTAGATGAGCAAACAAAGAAGGAATCTAATTAGTTTCTGCCATTCCTATAAATTTTCAAAGTACTTGAAGTATTTGAGGAGTTTGGCTCTAGACAGGTTTTCTTTATATAAAAAAAAATTCAGGCTGAGTTCCTAACTGGATGATGACCTTTGTGAATGTTGAAAAGGAAAATAAATCAGTTTAATCCCAAAGTGACAGAAGGGTTGAAAAGAAAAGATTGAGAGTAAAAAAAAAA
>LOEQ01002015.1:338264-354415 GCA_001685075.1 Bramus lutescens | reverse complement strand
CTCAAACAGGCTGAGCTGGGGGATCTATGGCCCCGAAGAAGGGAAGGGAGGAGGAGTCTGAATGCAAGCTGGGATAGGGTAGGAAGCTAAGGGCAGTAGCCCGGGTTAGGAGCCCCTGCAGAATGAGCAGGAAGTTTAGGGGCTCTGGGGATGTCTGTGCTCTGTTTCCACGGGTCGGGAACGCACTCACCCCTCTGATGGATCTTCTGGTACAGAATCAGGGCCCCTTGCTGGCCAGGGGACCTCGCAGACAAAGGGTCTAACTTGCTGCCAGCAGGCTATTGAAATAGAGCTATTTCAAGGTTCTATATTCAATTTCATTACAACAATTGAATGTTCTTCACTGATACCACTTCTGACATGTGTGCTTTTCTCCTGACACACACTCAGGCATGTATTGTCCATTTTATTCTGTCTGTTCTACTGAAAGGTAAGTCCCATGACAAAGGAGATACATGTTTATTAAAAAATGTTCAGTGCACAGAGTTTATTCTTCAAATGTAAGCACTTGTAAGAATAATAATGCTAAATGAGGTTTTGTAATTGGACTAGCAACAAATTGGATACATAAGCAGCATCTGCAAGACTGCTTAACAAGAATATGCATTTCCCTGACCATTGCTGCGTTTCCGTAACAGCACTGCAGATATCTGAGTTGTAGTCCAGGGTAGCTGTCTCACTGTAGAGGCCGGATTATACAGGCCATATTCCTACATTCTATGGCAATCAGAATTCTGAGTGACCTGGCAAAGCACAATTTGTACCTACCACACAGAAGATGGTCACCTAGCCTTTTGATAATGAGACAACCTGAAGCCATCCAAAGCAAGTGATCAAGATATGCTAATGTTGTTGTAATTTAAGGAGGACACCTGGGGAAGAGGTGTTTTTCAGTCTACATGACAGAACAGGCATAGGTATGGATGTGACCTAAGTCATTCTTCCCACTACCTAGAAAACAGAATGCTAATGAACATCCCCCTCCGTTTATGTTTGATTTAAAAGCTGTTTGGAAAATAAACGTGGGTGATTTCCAGGAAGTGAGTTCAAGATTTCATGAATGATCCCTGAAAACTCCCTCCTGCTATAGTTTGGTGAGTTGTATTTTTATTCCTACCCCTCCACTCTGGTACAAGAAATGATTTTTGTCAGGGCTGGTCCCTGATATCTCACACGTGTGTGATGGTCTTCTCCATTTCAGATTCTTGTTCTAGTTTCATTTATCTGTAATAAACGATCTGCATACACAAACTTGTATTCTCATATTTTTCCTACGTAAGATTATGAGAACACTCTAACAACTTGAGCAAACTAGATTTTACCAACTTGTCTCCCAGAAAGGAAGAATACATTTCTGTTCCTCTTAAATGGAGAGGCCTGAGAGTTCTGAGACCATGGCTTCCAGCATGAACTCTGCAAACCTTTGTTCATCTACCTTCGCTTGAAGCTTCTGGGCCAGTTATCTAATCCTGTCTTAGTTTCCACATTTGAAAGCAAGTAAGATAATACAAGTAGTCATAGAGCCATTCTGAAGTTTTAGCATGAAAATATATCTAAAGTGCAAAACTGGATCTGACACATAGCACACGTTAAATAAAATTTACCCATTTTTTTCAATGTATGACATTATCTTTTACCTATATTTTTCTCAATACTAGATATTTTTATATAATCTCAAAGTGGAAACTATAATTTTTAATCACCTTAATTAGTGTTTATTTGATCACTTATGGCAATGAATATTATTTCTAATGGTTATAATTTTATTTTTTCAATTGGGTTATCATGTCTTACTGGCTCATATGATTTCTGTAATTATTAAGGAAATTAATCCTTTATCACTACCTTGTAGATACTGAGGAGTACATGTTACTATTATAAAAGTGGAGCTCTTAAAAGTTCCTTCTAGACCATGACTTGCCTTTTAATTGTGTCTGTGGATTTATTTGCTTCATAAACTTGAAATTTTTATGTTAGCAACTTGATCAATACTTCCCCTTATGGGCTGTGCTGCTGGGAATGTGTCTAGGCAGTTCTCTTTTAGCAAGGGTAAGATAATTATTTAATTATTTATTCTAATGCACTCAAGCTTGTGTTATTTATATTTAAAGCTTCAGGCCGTCTGGAATTAATTTTGGAACTATGCAATGAGGATCTGGAATTTTTTTCACATGCCAGTTCAGCTGATTGTGCTGTCTGCTCCTAACTTCTAGTCTTTGCTTTGTTTTACGGATATACTAAGAAAGAACCAAAGGCCTCAGGAATAAAAAGTCAGCCTGCTTAATTAAGTCCAGATCATTATTGTACTGGACAGTCTAATATATAGGTCCTGTTCTGACATTTATAAACTCAGTAATAAAACATATGAGCTGCTATGCCCCATGGTTGCTCTGATTGTACCCCTGCTCGCTTCAGCCAAACTTAGTCTTCAGGCTGATGTTGCTGAAAGAATTCCAAAACCTCTATAAGTCTTTTTACTATAGAAGCATCTGTAGAATCCACCCAGCAATTTCAGCATTTGTGGAGAAAATGCAGAAAGAATTCCTAAGTGTGCGCAAGGCTACCCTAATAGACATCTCTGCTATGAAAATGCTGACTTTCTTCCCTAAGTCAGTTTGAGATAATGAAAGAATATTCAAACATAACTACTTGAAGCCAAAGTTCAATGTTTTAAAACACAATTTATTTATTTGTTTGTTTTTAAACAATTTTAGTTCTTGTTTCTTTCCTTCCTTTCTTTCCAAATATTTCTCCAAGCATCATAGCAGTAGTAATTTATCTTAAGAACTATTTTGAGTTTCTTCCAGGTTCTGCAATTTTAGATTTGGCGATCACAAATTCTTCTCCCAGTTCTATGCTCTGAGGAACCCTGTTGCACTGGGATATTTGATCACTGAGAGCAGATATTATTCATCAGATGGACTCTTCCCTCAGCCTTAGAGTCAGACATTTGAACATTTTCTGTTAGTTCATTACTGCTGACAACCGATTCCTTATTGTTAACCTTTTCCCTCTGAAGGATTTGTTCTTACCTAAAGTCACCTATTTGATATTAATTCTAGATCTAAATGGTGTCCAGTGCTCAATAAAAGTTGTCCACGGGTTTCCAGCAAGGTAGTTTGTGCATCCAGTGATCCTGTTTCCTCAAAGGGAGATGATGAGTTACAGGAGTTGCTGGCTGCAAGGATTAGTGAGTGGCTGGTGACATTGCCACATCAGCTTATGTAAGCATGGTTCATATATCACACTGTATTTCACAGTTTTCCATTTAGCACTTTTATTTCCTCAACTATGTCTTACTACTCATGATGTTTAAATATCCTGAAAGTCTTTTCCATGTTTTCTATTTCTAAATTATGACAATTGTGTACTATTAAAATATTTCTTCTCCATGAATCATATTCAAACTTTCTTTCCTTCCCCCCTCATTTCCTTCAAGTCTCCCTTCCATTATTAACCCTTCCTTTCTGTCTTCCTTGAATTCTTCCTTTTCTTATCTATCTTTGTCATTCCTTCCTTTGCTCTTTCCTTTATCTTTTCTCCCCCATATTTTCCCTCATTTTAGGATATTGATTCCTAGTCTACTTAAAATACATCTTTAACATTTTATAAGTTCATCTTCCTTGTACAGTTACAAAATACATGAATCCTGTTTCTTTAGTTAGGTTATAATCTCCATGAGGGAAGCTCACACAGTCTGTGTAATTCTCACAGTAGCCAACATGGTGTCCAGTGCTCAATAAAAGTTGTCCACGGGTTTCTAGAAGCTCCTGTCTCTAGCATGGCAGCCTCCTGGAAGAAGGATTTGCTTCTTGTAATTATAACTGGTTCTGCATAAGATTCCTGGTATGGTCTTTCTGTCCATGCCGTTTTCCTCTATAAAGTCTACCATATCCCTTACATTCCAGACCTTCTCCTAACCTTCCTAGTGTCTATGGCTAAAATCACACTTATTTCACTAAGAGTTAGATTATACTTAGATCTTAAGGCCTTTGAATTGTTTCATTATTTTTCAATAAGTTTAAGCCATCAGTCCTTAAACTGTTGTTGAAAACACCACATCCTTCAGAAACGGAACTGAGAAAACTTGATCTGGAGCTGACCTCAATGCCTCCTTCCTGAGGGTTGACTCTCATGGTATCAGAAGGAGCTGTGCAAGCTGCCAAGGGAGAAAAGCAAGCAATAGTTGTACTCAGCTACAAACCACAACAGTGACCATCACAGAAAGATAGTCGCAAAGCAGCAATTGTGATCCTTGTATCTCAGAAAAACAGTCACCTGATTGGACTTAGAACCCGCTCACTAGGACGCAACTTACCTCTGCTACTGTCCATTTAGTCAACTGCCTGCTCACAGATGATGAGTTCACAGACCCTACAAGGGAATATACTGTGGCTACTTTCTTGAGCCGGCATAATTTCTAATTGCATTTTAAGTGCTTATCTTCACATTCACAGAGAAGTGAAGCATCATCCCTTATCAAATAAGCTTATTTTATAGCAGACAGTTACAGAAAGCCAAAACTGGCCAAAATGCAGAGAACAACTGACTATGAAGCACCTATCCCAACTGATAAATTTACAATGCAACCCTACACCTAAGGATCAGAAGCATCATGGAAGAGAGTACAGAAAGACTGAAGCCCAGAAGACCAAAATTTCAGCTGTGAGGTGAAAAAGTGAAGGCATGAAAGGATAAGGGAGAGTGGGTAAATTTGGAAAGAGTTTGAGGGGACCGGGAAGTGGGTATGATCAAAATACATTGTATGGAATTTTCAAAGAATTAATGAAATATTAATTAACACATAAAATATATTATTTTAAGAAGAAAAGGTTGAGAAGGGAAAATTGGATGAGCCACGATATATTGATGAACAAATTGTCCTAGTTAGGGTTACTATTGCTGTGATGAAACACCATGACCAAAAGCAACTTGGGGAGAAAGGGTTTATATGGCTTACACTTTCATGTCAATGAAAGAAGCCAGGAAAGGATCTTAAACAGGGTAGAAACCTGGAGGCAGAAGCTGATGCAGAGGCCTTGGAGGGGTGCTGCTTACTGGTTGCTCTTCATGGCTTGTTCAGTCTGCTTTCTTATAGAATCCAGTACCACAAGCCCAGGGATGGTACCACCTGCCATGGGCTTGGCCCTGCCACCTCAATCACTAGTTAAGAAAATGCTCTACAGGCATGGTCACAGCTCAATATTATAGAGGCATTTTCTTAATAGTCAGCCCACAAATGGAGGTCTGAAATTTTCAAGTAATATTTTCAAGTCCACAGATTTACTAAGTAGCAACGATGAGATCAGCACAGTTGGTCTATCCCACAACAGGCAGTCTTCCGAATGACCAATACTTTTCCACAAGCTCCACAGATCCTTAGCTACCATAAGACCAACATTCCTTAACATTCCTTCCACCTGAGAATGAGATACACACGAAACAGTAGCAGTGTCTCAAACCCAATCACAAACTAATCCAGTACAGTGAGTGATTAAAGACTTCTGAAATTTGGGGTATGATTTTTCTATTTACTGACTAGCAGGTAGTATTGAAATTGAACCAAACCTTAAATTAGATAGTCATGCCAGGCTTTTGACAGAAGTGCTTGTGTCCCATTTTACTACTTGGATATGAGGCTTGTGTTTGAAATTAGTTAGGGAGCTAAAGTGGCAAGGCTGCTCTGGCTCCTTAAAAAATACAGTCAAGTCCTAGGATGGTATCCAGGAGCCCTGGCAAGCAAAGACTAGACAGAGACATAGAGTAGGGGCTCTATTGGAGCCATGTTAGTGCCACCTAACTGCTACTTTAGTTTTCTCCTTTCAGTCATTCTTGGCATCCTGGCAAAAACTCAAAGCTTCAGACAAAAGAGCAGGCACCACATGAATTTTTATCAGTTTGAATTTGTTTTCATTCGAATTGCTCTAAAACCTAGCCATAGGAAATCTGATGGGGAAGCTTTGTTAACCACTTATCTTCAAGAGGTGGGGCCAAGTTAGAGTGTGGCTTTCTGGGACCTGGAGAAAAATGGGTGAACAGCTTAGGTGCTCTGTCTGTGGTTCCGTTGTGACAAAGCTGAGCATGGACTTCTCCTTCCTGTTTCATGAGTTTTTTCCTTATAATGAATAAAAATATAATTGTTTATCTTTTAGCTAGCCTGGTTATTTCCCAAATTGAGCTAACTTCTACAGTTGGCTCCAAAGATGGGGCTCAGGTCTCCAGAGGCTCTAGCCAGCTGCCATCAGGCTCCACATCATACATTTGGGTATAGAATTCTCATGCCATGGTCCTTCATATTTTCTCATTAGATGTCTCAGAGAGCGTTGGCCACCGCGACTGCACAGCTGGCTTCTGGTTCCAGTACAGGAAGCGAACTTCCCTGCTTTCTTGCTCTCTCTGTGCTCCTGCAGCCATGGAACAGTCAGGGACTTCCACAGAGCACACGGTCTGTGATTTACACTAAATAACTGTTTTTAATCTGAGCATACCTTTCAGCTTTAACGCTAAAATCAGATTCAAACTGACCACGTGACTACAAGTGTGCTGAGACACCTACTGGAAGGTAACAGTTATTGCACCTACTCCAGTTCAAACTCAACGACAGGTTAAGATTTATAATATTTAAAAGGGCAAGATGATGGACAATTTAACAATCCAGGAGTTCAATAGCCTTATTACTTATAACATGTACGATGTAATGCAAGGTTTATATGATTTCCCTCCTACATCCTTCTATTTGATTCTGGGGTTTAGCTTTGTCCTGCATATTTTCTCCTTAAAAACATGGTTTGATAATAGGGCCAAGAATGAGGCAATTTTAGAAATAATACAGTTTTTACAGACTGATAATAACCAACTAAAAGGGAAATTCAGCACTCTGGAAAAGGATACGGCCAATTTGACAAACAAAACCCAGTCAATGACAGAGGATACTGAGACATTTTCTGAGAAGATTTGTACTGTTAAATGTATTAATCAGACTCTGTCAAAGGGTTATGATAAGTTGACTAATAAAATGCCTCTCCAGTAAGTTAACATGCATGTTATAAAAATTATGTCCAAAGAAGAGACATTATCTTTACTGGACAGACTTCATACCTTGGAAACCTCAAGAACAGAACAGTGGACAGGAGATCCAGACTCTACAAAAGACGGTGGTAAAAAGATTTGAAAATATTTAGGAATTTATTGAATTTGATGACCAGGGACAGAAGATACAAAGACAAAATTAAGCCTCATAAGTACATACCAAACTCCAGGATAGCTTACCCAGAGTTTTACTTCTTTTCTGGTGATATCATCAGAAAGAACATCTGGCCCAAAATGCCCTAAGGTAATCAAAGAAGATACATGGGAGCCCATATGTACGACTAAAGCAAATTAAGCAAGCAATTGTATCTTATGGAATACATTTGTCCATCATTAGGGAAATGGTCAAAATGTTGGCTTCAAGCAACAAAGCAATGCCGCAAGACTGCATTCAGTTAATCTCACTGGTTCTAGAAAATGGACCTCAGTAGCTATGGAAGTCTTACTAGAGAGAAGAAGCAAACATTTTAGAGCAACAGGAAAAATCAAAAGGACTTGAGATTTCCCAAGATCAAATTCTGGGCAAGGGTCTTTACTCTGATCCTCAGGATCAAGCTCTTTATGATGAACACACCTTGTCCCTATGCAACACAGCAGCTTTAAATGCTTAGTACAGGATTCAGAAACCAAGAAAGAGAATTGAATCATGTACTGGGGTTAAACAGGGTCAGAGAGAATCTTTAGGGACTTTTTACAAAGATTAACTAAGGCTGTACAGATATGAGTAAACAACCCAGAAGTTAGATATGTACTAATTGAATATTTGGCTTTTGAGAACACCAATTTAGGATGCAGAAAGATCCTTGGGTCTATAAAAGTAAGATCAGCACCAATAGATGAATGGATCTTTCATACAATGAATGTTGAAACACTTGACTAGAGTACTGAAGCTTGGGTAGGAGAAGTAATTGCCAATGGTATGAGGGAACATCAAAATACCAAATTTCTAATTATGGTAGAATAGGACACCTGAGAAGGGATTGTAGACAAGGAATTCTTAAGAATAATGTCTCCTCTGGGAATGGCAAGCATAGGGGGACTCAGCCTTCAGGCATATGTAGGAGGTGTGGCAAAAGTTGGCATTGGATCAATGAATGTAGGTCAACAAAAGACAGACAAGGGCAACCTGCTACCATCAGGAAACTCCTTTGGTGGGAGTCCTCTCACAGGCCCCCATGATAAACATGGTCCAATCATTCCCAGTTACTGTGAAGAACATGTCTCACAGGAAAATTTAAAAAATCCAGTGCCTATTGTAAAAAAAATACTGGATGATGAAATAGATGTGGAGTATAAATCAAACACTCCAGTAGAACAAAGGAAATGTATATCCCGGCAGACTTCTATAAATGATCAAAGGCAAAAGCTAAAAATGTGTATAAATGATATTTTTATTGAAGCCGTACTAGACATGGGTACAGACATTAAATATCATTACCACAGAATCTTTGCATCTGAATTTGCCTCTTCAAGATTTTCAGGTCCTAACTCAAGTGAAAAAAGCACGAGATAGGTCATGTGCATTGGACCAGAAGGACAGAGAGGGAGGCTGAGGCCATATGTAGCTAATATGCAGTAAATTTATGGGATTATGATCTATTGCAGCAATGGAAAACTCAGATTAACATTCCTGCAGTCCCAAAAACTTATGTTTCTGGAGAAGATATTAGAAGATATTATAGACAAAGGTCACCAGCCATTCAGGCTGTACAAGAACACAAAACAATTGACAAACCTTCAGAGGTACTAACAGCCCTACTTTTAAAAAGGTTACTGAGAAAACCAATATGGGTTAAATAGTGGCCCCTAACAGACAGGCCTTGGAAAAGCTGGTATAAGAGCAACTAGATGCTCGCCATACTGAAGAATCTAACAGCCCTTGGAATTCTCCTATATTTGTTGTTAAAAAGAAATTTGGAAAGTGGAGAATGGTGACAGATCTAAGAGTAATCAATAAAGTTATTCAACCTATGGGCCTTCTATAATCTGGAATTTCTCTACCTTCTCTGTTATGAAAGGGATGGCCTCTCATGGTTAATGATTATAATAATAATGGCAAAGAGCTTGTGCTAATTTTTTGGGAAAAAATTAATAGCAATTATCCCAAAAGTGATAGACTTTACCTTATAAAGAGAACTTCTTGGATTCTTCCCCAAATTGTACAGGATGCATCAATACCTGAAGCCCGTAAATTTTATACTGATACAAATAAGTCAGGGAAGGCAGGTTACAAATCAGAAGAATTAAGTAAGATGGAACAAAGCCCTTATAATTCTGTCCAGAAGGCAGAATTATATGTTCTTCTTATGGACTAAGTGATTTTAAAGAACCTCTCAATATAGTTACTGTTTCACAGAAAGAGTTATCTTGCATATTGAAACCACTAAATTTATACCAGATGATACAGAATTGACTTCATTATCCATTCAGGTGCAAGACATTATCAGGAATAGGCTTTGCCCTACGTATATAACACACATCCAGTCCCATATGGGTCTGCCAGTTCCTCTAGCACACGGTATCAACTGCTCAGAAATCATTTGCAACTATAGTAGACAGTAATCTTGAAACTTAACCATCACTTTACTCTTGCAGGATCCCATACAAAGAACATCACCCCCATGACAGCAGTAAGCAATTCTAAAGGACAATGTCTCCTCTCCCAAAAACATTTGTCCTCAGGGTTGGGAACATCATTTAGGGGTTGTTGATTATTACTTGTATCAGGCAGAGGGTTTGGGTAAAAACTATGTAGCTTCAGAGATTAAAAAAGGGGGATAATAATAAAGTGGGTAATAAGTGAATGCTTGTGAGCTTTATTTGTGGATAATTTACATTTGTATAATTTTTGTATATTGATACAAGTTCAAATTATATTTGTTATTTATGTTCACAATATTTTTACAAAGTTATTCTGTCAGATTGTAAACTTGCATGTTTCTACCTCTGTTTAAGACATTTTGTATACTGATACAAGTTTCAGGATATATTTTCATATTGCATTCTGCATTATTCTTACCTCTGATCAATACACTTATACATTGTTTACATTTTGAGGTCACTGTCCTCATTTGCTGCACATTTTTTACAGATTATTTAATATTTTGACATGAAGTCTTAGTCTTTAAGTTATACAGGTATTAAATATTATAAGTCAATAGTTGTTCATGTTTGTTATATATAGTCAGAATAATTAGGTACTTTAGATACATAGAGATTGTATTATGCCTTAAATAGGTTATCTTCAGCCAATTCAAGGATCTGTAGAACATGGCATTTAAATAACTTAGGGTTCTGTTGACATGAGACATGATTGCTCCTGAGAGCACCAATCTATTCCCAAGAGAATGTTGAGCACCGAAGACACTCCACTGGGAGTTTGTTTACTTCTTGGCACAATTAACCTTTGGGGAAGGAGCTGCTCATGTCTCAACCACTGACAAAGTACATGGAATTCATACTGGATAAGCAGGACACAAGGAAAAAGACTGCCAAACCTTGCCAAGACAGGGTAAGACAGTNTATTTTGACATGAAGTCTTAGTCTTTAAGTTATACAGGTATTAAATATTATAAGTCAATAGTTGTTCATGTTTGTTATATATAGTCAGAATAATTAGGTACTTTAGATACATAGAGATTGTATTATGCCTTAAATAGGTTATCTTCAGCCAATTCAAGGATCTGTAGAACATGGCATTTAAATAACTTAGGGTTCTGTTGACATGAGACATGATTGCTCCTGAGAGCACCAATCTATTCCCAAGAGAATGTTGAGCACCGAAGACACTCCACTGGGAGTTTGTTTACTTCTTGGCACAATTAACCTTTGGGGAAGGAGCTGCTCATGTCTCAACCACTGACAAAGTACATGGAATTCATACTGGATAAGCAGGACACAAGGAAAAAGACTGCCAAACCTTGCCAAGACAGGGTAAGACAGTTCTGAAGAATTCCCTGCCTCTGAAAATGGTCTGCCAATCACACTGAGCCTTAGCCAAAGTTGGTTGCTTCAAAATTGCAAATGAGACTTTAGGTGATTACTCAGATAACCAATTGTCTCTGTCATATACCACTTGACTCAAGTAATAGTTTCTTCCTTCTCAGGCCTTCAATGAGGTTGAAGGTTGAAGATTAAATAGCTGTAGTTTCTTTCCTCTTATGATTTAGCCAAGCCCATTTCTGATGCAAGACTTAGACTCTTTGAAATAGAATGTGTTTTAAAATATTTATCGTGTTTTCCTTGCTTAATACTTTTAATGCTGTTTTTAATTTTATACTTAATATTTGTTCTTAGTGTATATTGTTTTGTATTGGGTTTGGATGGCTCTTGCTTAGACAAAAGGGGGATGTGATGAGGAAGCTTTGCTAACCAATTATTTTCAAGAGGTGGGACAAAGGTAGGGTGTGGCTTTCTGGAATCCAGAGAAAAATGGTTTCATGGCCCAGGAGCTTTCTCTGTGGTTCCCTCACGGCATGGCTGAGCTTGAACTTCACATTCCTGTTTTGTGAGTTTTTTCCCTTATAATAAATAAAAATATAATGATTTATCTTTTAGCTAGCCTGGTTATTTCCTAAATCAAGGTAAATTCTGCAGAAATCATTTCCTTTACACCTTTGCTGCTGCTCCAGATGTTCCCATTGCTTGCAGGTCATCCTACTGCTGATTCCAGTTACCCCTAGAACTGGGAATGATGACTGATCAAGTCCTGAGAGTTCAATACTGGGTCAATTGCTAATACATTCGTATGCCTTCCAGAGGCTGGGGCATTGAAAATAATATTTAGATATTGTACAGAGAGAAATGAATATTTAAATCCTTTTGATCAGCAAGGAGGCTAGAACACCAGAATTTAAAATGTAATACTTACTTATATGAAGGAATCCTCCATCTCTCAAGTATCTTCTCTACTGTTTCCTGCAATTCTATATTAAGGCCCTTTCTCAGAGCAAATTCTCTTGGATGAGAGCAAATCCCCCCAAGCCTGTCAGTGTGCTGAGCAAAGCGCCTGAGTGCTAGATGAGGTAACTATACAGGGAAGAGGTTCTATATGTTGTACACTTGCTTTTAGAGTGGGACAAGCAACAGTCTTGCCACTTGAGGAGTAAATGCAACTTGTTAAGCCAAACTTACTCATAAGGCCTGGTTTTGCTGGGTTTTGGTGGTGTATACTCCTAGTCTCAGCATTCGAGTGTTGTGTGACTCCTTTGTTGGGAGTTGGGAAGAAATGTTTATTCTTTTAGTCTGGCCCTGATAGCAGACTAAAGAAGTCAGTCTACACAAGTGTAGCGTGGTGAGCCACTGAGTTTATTGTGGTTATTTACAGGAGCACAACTGACTTTCTTTTAAACGTGGTGTGGGTCTCTCAGTTGCTAAATGTGCATACCAAGTTTTAAAATATAAACATCACATACCCAACTCACAGAATACCTTCTATATTTGAAGAAATTAACTGAAAATTGGCCAGAAGGAATTTATTTCCTCTTTATTACTCTGAAAATACCTTCCATCCATTTATCATACTATCTATAGGATACTAGAATTACATTTATGTCTTTCTTTGGGGAGCTTGATTAACTACCTCAAAAATCAGTATTGTTCCCATCACCTGTGCTACAGAACTAGTGAAGGAAGGCAAACATCCAATTTAGAGTTTGACTTCCAAAGCATATTTCATGTGATGTGTCTTCTGTGCAGTTAAACCAGCACCATTGGGGGCAGAGCTCTCCCATCCCCCATTTGAAACATTCCACTTAGTGGAGTGAAGAGTATAAATGCTGCTTGTGGTTGGAGCAAGACTGTTACCTTGCATCCACCACCAGCTCTTGCCTTTCCTGTTCCAACTTCTCACATCATAGGACACTACCCTCGACTCCTAGACTCCAACATTTGCTTGAAAGGGAGGAAAGGATCAGAAAGAGGTAGTGGCAAAATAAAAAAGAAGAAAAGAGCCTGAAACTTCACAAACTTCTCAAATCTTTGCCACCCTGATTCTGTCCTCTCTTCTCTGACAACTGTTCTCCATGCATTCCTCTCAAATACCTCTCAGCCTCAGTGAGTCAAAGTGGAAAAGGGATGGACTGAGACTCAACCAAACTGTGATTTCAGCTCCAACATTCAACTTACTGCCTTAAAACATTAGGTTAGTAACTTGGGCTCTAACTTGACTACGTAGAAATCAAAGTTTCTTTTTTTAATTACTTAAAAAAACTATCTTTTCTCATTTTACAAGCCGAATCCATTTCCCATTCCCCCTTCCTCCTCCTGCTCCCTCAACCTAGTCCTCTCCCACACCCTCCCATCCACTCCTCAGAGAAGGTAAGGCTTCCTATGGGGGAGTCAACAAAGTCTAGCACATTGCTTTGAAACAGAACAAAGGCCCTCCCCACTATATCAGGCTGAGCAAGATATCACTGAAATCAAAGTTTCTATTCCCACTGAGACTCTCTAGTCTTGACAGCTTTCCGGTTACATCTTCAGTCTAGAACACTAATTGTCATTAGGAAAGAAGACTTCCTTAATTAGAAAGTTTAGCAAAGTCATTGTGAAAGAAATGTGATCCATCCAAAGGAGTCATAAAGATAGGGACAGAAATGAGGATGGGGGGATATAGGCTTATGGGTGGAGACAGGTTCATGAGTTACAAAACCATCTTGAATATATTGTCTTATCTTGGTGTCTTCAGTAAATTTTTTAGGTTACTATTCATCTCTTAGGATCATGTTGAGAATAAAATATTTTGTTGTGTGAGAAACTTGGAAGGGCTTGAGAAAGAACGCAATCACCAGGGTGAGGAAGGCAGCAAGATTAGCACTGTAGGGCATGTTTTGGAATGAATAATTCATCACATTTTAGTAGAAACAGATGTTCAAGAAAGATGGGTGGAAAAATTAGAGAGTCACTTGGATCGGATTGCAGGGACTCCTACATCCCTGGCTAAAGTGGCTTTACCTAAATGACTACAAGCAACTCTTAGATGTGAATACATTAAAAACAATCTTATGAGAGTTTTATGTAACTATATGTATGTTTGGAAGTTTGCCCATAATGTAGGTGACAAGGGAGGCTTTAGACACCCTCTTATATTATTTTGTAGTTCAAATACTTTTAATATTTTAGGCAAGGGGGTTGATGTTTTAGAATACATTTTTTGATTTCCCAACATACTGATTTTATTTAGTTATAACAATCAAGGTAGTCACATGAAACAGTTAGAGTGGGCATCAGCACGTTGCAATGGACAGCATTTTGAAAAGTAATATAAAGAGCAGTTTGACAAGCTCATGGCAATATATACATAACAGATTTCCAAGGAAAATGAAGTAAAGTGTTAACTGTATCAACTTCTGAAGTTTGGGGTTATGAATAATGTATCCATATACTGATATATATTCTTTCATTGTTAACATTCTACGATATCTTTTTTCATTTTCTTTATTATTGTTAAAAAATTTCCACCTCCTCCCCTCCTCCCATTTTCCTCCCCTCCTCATCCCCCATTCCCCCTCCCCCTCCATTTCCACTCCAAAGAGCAGTCAGGGTTCCCTGTTTTAGAATACATTTTTAAAGGATAAAATTTTCATCTATTATCCCAAAATATGAATAAGAAAAAACTTAGCATAAATTTACACCAGGTAGCAATGTACTGAACACTAACCATTTAAAAAAAATCTACCAACAGAACAATGAAGAAAGCACTCAGACACTATGCTTATGAAACCTGATCTCATGGATAAGATAGATCAAATAAGTATGATCATATATTACATGCAGTAAGGTAACACATATACATTTCATGTTTTAAACATTTTATGAAAATGGACTATAAGCATCTATGATAAGAAATGGAAGATTTGATACAATCTGCTACAGACTGAATTATGTCTTTCTCAGACTGATTTATTGATCCCCTAACAGCCCCAATATAATATGATATTACCTGGGATCATGAGAGTTATTCAGATGAGGTTCTGGGGTTCCCTCCCCTGCCCCTTGAAACAGAAAAAGGTAAAAGTCTATAAATAGGATGTGAGTCCTCACCAGAAGCCCACCATCTATATTCTTATCTTAGACTGCCAGCCTCTCAAGTTATGAGAAAATAAGTATCTGGTGTTAAATGCCCAATTCATGGTATTTTGCTATGGCTTCCTGCATTGACAAACACATACTATCAGAATTTTGCATCCTTGTTATCTACTCCTCTTTTTAATCTCTAAAGGGAAAACAGTATGTGGGTCTCTCCTAATCTCCAGACTTGACCCTTGAATGATGATATCCAGTTCAGGGCCAACTCTCTTCCCACCTGTAGCAATCGCCTCTCCAATGTCAAAGTTTCCCCCTTAACTTCATCATCCCTTGACATTCAAGTATAATTCTTACCATCTATCTATTTTCAGGCATGCACTTAAATGCTAGATGTCATTTGGTCCTATAAGAAGACTCCTCCTGCGCTCCTTGTGCACACTGTGGCCAGTATCTACTGTTTGAGTTGATGAGCTGAGACTATGGGAAACTCCTTCTTTGAGCAAGATTTGGTCAAGTTGGTGTGGGATGATATAGCAAATATTTCATGTAGAAAATTTATAAACGGAAAACCAATAAAAAAGATTTTTAAAAGGAGGAGAAAAGAGGGGAAAGCTGTTGAACATCCAAGAAAGAAAATCTCAGTGTGGGTTGAACTCGACACTAGCCCTGACAGTTTACTGAGCTAAAGTGATCCCAGAGAAAAGTCAGTCGCCACTGCTCAGTTGATTCAAGTATCTAAACCCAAATAAGAGGGCTTGTCAGTTAGAAATCAAGTTATTGCTACAGACTCTGTGTCCTAATGGCTTCACCGAGTGAAAACCTTGTGATGTCTCCACCTGACCTGTTGCTAAAATCTCTAAGGAGTCTCTTGTCACTGTTCTTCCTTTCCAGCTCATTCTCCACAAGGTATGTTGAATAATAGCTGTACATGTAAATCATATGTGTATAAACATAAATCACATCATGTAAAAACATTCCAATAGTTTTCTTTTTTAAATATTTATTTATTTATTATGTATACAATATTCTGTCTGTGT
>LOEQ01002015.1:287881-298226 GCA_001685075.1 Bramus lutescens | reverse complement strand
CACACACACACACACACACACACACACACACACACCCCAAAACCATTTCTCAGTCACAGACTGGCTCTTGGGAGGAAAAGTCTCCTCTATGGGAGCTGTGGTTTATCCATTCCTTAAAAACTAAATACAACTTTTTAAGACAGAGAAAAAGACTGAATTAGCACTTAGTTAAGGCATTAGAAGAATGCAAATGAAGAAAAGAAGAATCTTTGCAAACTGAGTGCAAAAAAAGTATCAGAGAAGTGTGCATTTAACTCCATCAACTGGTAAGTAACAGGAAGCTTGTCCTCTGGGTTTCAGGCTCTTTGGTCTCTCCATCCATATGTTTCACACCTCCCCAGGTCATCCTGTGTGAGGACAGCACATATGATGTCTTTGGCAGACAGTAATGGGAAACACTCCCTCTGCATCATTGTGTCTTGTGGCAAACAATGGCCCACCAAGAGAAATCAGAGAATATGATGTCTGCCTGAGAAGGCCAAGCAACGCATACAGTTGAGGAAGAGGGGTTTCTCTCTCCACTTCTTTGATGTCACCATCCAATTTATTGACAAGTTATTGAAAGCTTTTTCATTGCTTGTAACATTATGTGGTGGGAATTAGGTTCTCATGGGGTAGGACAGTGAAAAGTGAGGTTTCTGACACCTTGCTCAACACAGTTTGGAGGAAGCAAACTCTGAATGAAGTTACCTGTTTGCTGTGGCCTTTCAGACTGTTTTGGTCCCTTAAGTGCCAGAATTCTCTCTTTATGAAATGTAGTTTCCTCAAAGTTTTGGTCTCAAGAGACTGAAGAACTACATCAACAAATACAATGTGATCCATGTCACCAAAGCTCACCACGGATGCCCACAACATGACTTTAACACTGAATGAGCAAATATTTCCCCACATTCCCTTATGCTACTGACCACTGCTAGGGTTTGTCCCCTCACATGTGCCCATTGAGAGGCATAAAGAGCCAGGGTGCCTCCATTTCCTCCTCCAACTGTCCCCAGATCTCCTCCATCATATCTCCCTCCGAACTTCCTGCTTTTTTTTCCTCAAGAAAAAGTTTGTTTTAGAGAATAAGGTCAAAATGACACAATGATGTTTAGAGGTGGAGCCCTCAGGAGATGACTGGAATTGATAAAAATGCACAGGGAGGAGACCCTATGATTGACTACTGATGGCACTGTGTGAAGAAAGAGTACTTAGGAAGTAGTTATGGAATACAACATTTCACTAGCACATATAAGGTTCTGGTTCCATCCCCAGAAGATGCGTAAATAAGAAATCAAGAAAGCAAAAGAAAGAAGAAAAAGAGAGCACAGGGCTGTGTGATCAAACGATAAACACATGAACAGCCTTTCTTACCATGTGATGACTTGTGCCATCAGAGGTATGTAAGCTTGTGCCTCCCAGCTGATTACTTAAAAAGAAAAAGGGAGAAAATAAGATGGAGAATGAGAAGGTGGAGAAGAATGAGAAAGATGAGCATAGATGTAAGATTATAGATAAAATCATAATAAATTCAAAGACTATAAAGGCAAAATTGTTTCCAAGAATCCTAGAAACTTTTCCCAACTACTCTGTAGGTTATCCTCAATCCCAGAACATCATTCAAGTGAGTCCAGAAGTGGCTTGTGCCACTGCTCTGTTTGAGCATATGACAGACCTGGACTCTAATTCTATAGCCACACAGAATGTCAAGGCATGAGCTTGTGGAAACTTCCAGCAAGATTTCAAAGAAAAGTCAGGGAGCCCTGATATAGGTCTCTTAGGATGTAACTGCCAGTGAGGCCACCCAACGGGAGTCAAGGAAGTCACTGAAAACCAGAACTACAGAACCACCAACATGCAATACCCCCATGGAAGAGTCATAATCAACAGACTAAACAGAAATGTCTGGAGTCCAGTAAATCCACAGGACTGTTGCAGACTTGGAACACAACCCTATACCAGCACACAATGGATGCAGATCATCCTATTTTCACAGGCTCACAAATACTAAGAAGTTCATGTTTTCATCCTAGATGAGACTGGAATTTGTATTTATTAATTAGTGCTGGGAGGCCTTAAGATTTTGGGACAACGTAGATTGCACCATTGCTGTGTTCAAGAAGAATGTCAGTGTCAAAAAGGTAAAAGTCATCGTTAACAGTAGAAAAAACACTAAGACAACAAAGCATTCTTTTAGTGTTCTCTCCTTTTGTTCCCAATCTTCTGGCTCTCTTATAAGCTCTGTGAGCTTTCTGTAAATCATCATTCACAAGGTTTCCCCCAGTCCATTATCAGATGGTACCTCTTCTTTGTCTTCAGTCTCTTCTTCTTCTGTGCTACTGACACCCATATTGTTTACTTTCCATTCTGTTTCAGTGTAAATTGATGCAACAAGGTCCTTCTTGGTCCTCGTGCACATAATCACACTTCCCTACTATCCAGCTTCTACAAAGCTGCCAGAAAAAAATTTTCCAGATTAAATCTTATCAATTGCTCTTCACTTCAAAGCATTCCAGGTTTTCCATGATCCACAATACACAGTTCCTTGGCCAGGTACAAAATAATTTTATGATCTGTCTCCGGATTAAGGTCTCAAAACCTACTTCCTACAGCCCCAAACAAATGTCTTATGATCTCAACACACAGAATTATCTGAACCCCCCAAACATCCAACCATCTATCTGCAGCCTCCGTCCATTCTCCTTGGCCTCACCGGTCCCACAGGCCTTCACTGACAAGGAGATAGCTGGAAACTGGCCAGATGGGATGGCATGGCCAAATGGTGGCATAGGATCCTGCAGGAGTCATAAATATCTTATTCTTTCAGAGAAAAAAACAGAGGCATTAATAGGGACACAGAGCTACTGACTGACATCAGCCCCGGTATTCGAAGGGCAATGGCTGCAAACAGTGATCACCTACCTAGAAACCTTTCCTTACCTACTAGACAGAGTTGACCAAAATGTTGTTGCTTACAACTGAGCTCAGTTGCTTTTATTTGTTTGTTTGTTTGTTTGTTTTTGCATGGCATGGAGAACCTAAATAGGAACTCTTATGTTAACATCCTCTTTTCTTTTGCTTAGAGAGCTGTTGGCCTTACTTGCTTTTGTTCAGAGCTGTGTCTCCTACCTAACACAAGTAGATGCCCTAGCCAAGTCCATCTGCAACTCTTTGAATCTGATCTCATTTCTATCATTACTGGACCCATGACCCTGGCACCATTTATTTTTGATAAGATTGTGTTCCTTTCTGATTTTCCTTTGTGCCCACTACTTATCTCTATTATAACAGTCTTTTGTAGTATAATAGATTCATCAAAATTTACCATAAGTGTCCTCTGAATTAAGGATTTATTGTAGGACTCACTGCTGTGAAACTCTAATTGAAGAATTGAAGTAGAGGAAGAGCAAATCTTGAAAACAGGGGTAGAAGGTCATAAAAATAGTCAATAGCTAATTTCCCTGTAGATATAAATGTGAGTAGACCTGGTGGATCATTGAAGGAAATTCAAGATTCTGTCAGAGTGGGACCACCAAGGAAGAGCATATGGAGATGGACACAGAAGCTGTCTGCTTATGAAGAAGTTACCTTGGACGTCTGCAGTATTTGTGGGTTCTTCAGAAAGATAATGAACTGGGGCTATGGTGAATAAATGCTGGATGATGGACAGAGGAAGAACAAGTTGAAGTACCTCAGAATCTCAGCATCTCTCTCCCTACATTCAATGGTGCCAACCTTCTGAGAGTAATGATCTCTTCTTCATTCCAGCCAATCAAATCTCTATTTATTCTTTTGGAAAGCCGGTAGAGAAAGCTACCCTGGGAAATAACAGTTCCTAGCTTTAGCCATATTCAGCTAATGTCTTTTCTGGCAAGTCCTGCTCTAGACTATGAGAGTAGATGACAGGAAATGTGATTTGTGTGGTTTATTTGTGCCTATGATATGGGAAGCAGTGAATGTGTGAGCAGTGTGCAGAGTGTTTATGTAGTTGTAACAGATTTGCGTCTATAATTATTCTCAGAGCATAGGTAGATATGGTGTTGTACATTGTAGGACTCAAAATTTCTCATGTACCAAGATGGAATTTCAGTGACTTCAAAAATATAAAACACTTTACTGTGGAAGGCAAATTGAATTAATTTCCTATACCCATCTATTTATTTGTAATTTTTTTTAAAAATGGAGATTGTTTCTTTAAAGTAAATTTTACCTTTCAACTTTATGCCATCAGCACTCAAAATTTTTTTTATGGATTGGTTTTAGAATGGCCACTCAATTTTGTTTGTTTTCTGTTTATTGCTCCTGATGTTTTCAGGATACTAACAGTAACACCTACAGTGAAGAATCATAATATGTGAACAGATTTATTCTGAGGATAACTGTCCTTGTCATAAGTTAAAATGAGCAAGAAAATCTGACCCAAGAATGCCAAAGTTCCTCCTTGTCTGTCTTACATCACAGAAAAAATGCAAGTTTCTCCATCAATAGAAAGAAGAGAGCAATTTCAGATATGAAGAGCTTTTACTGGATAGATTCCAGATGCATGGGGGACAGTAAATAATGCAAACATCCCATCTGGGGCTGAGCACTCCAAAGACTTTTATTGTTTGCAGTTTGATAGCTATGGGTTTTTGTGCCAATTATTAATCAAGAACCTTCTCTGATAAAACTTGGGCAATACACTGATCTATGGATATAGTAAGCTGTCATTAGGAATCATTTTATTTCTGTGTTCCCTTGGAAGAAGAATAGTAATATATTTACCTCAAGGGACATACTTATCTAACCTCAGAAAGAAGAGGTAGAAAGATTGTGAAAGTCAGAGATGGTAGGTATCTTCAAGGAAACATTGTTTTCCAGACACAACAGGCCAAATGCACGTACGAGTTCGCAGAGACTATACAGCATTCTCCAGATCTGTATTCCAAGCCAGACAAAATCCTAGCCTAGAGAGGGAAGGATGGATAAAATTTCACCCCTAGCCAAGAATCCGTTGGCATTGCTGTTGAGTGAGGGCAAGTCAGTTATCTTCAATGGAATGGCATTTGGTATATCAGTCACATCCCAAGGAAGAGCCCACACTGAGAAGCCACAAACAGGACTTCATGATTTTTGCTGTTGTTTTATTTTATTGTAATTTATTTGTTGCTGTTTGTTTTTAGGGGGTAAATTGATAAATTGTATGAATGGGTTAGGATATATAGAAAATCTGGGAGTACCTGATAGTAGAAAATAAATATGACCAAAATATACTGCATTAAATTTCCAAAGAATAAAGAAAACAATTTTTAAGAAGGGCTTTGAGAGGGAATGTTAATACAGCTATAACCCACACACTCAAGGATGATGGAGCATGGAAATTTCAACATCAGCCTGAATTACTTAATGAGACTCTCTCAAAGTAAATCTGCATCAAATTTTCTGAGTTGGTTTCAATTCCACTGTATCTTGAAATTAGAATTTATAAATTGTGATTCTACAGAAAATAGGTGGAATATTTAGGGATAATGGAGAATTTCTAGAGAAATTCTCATTTCTCTAGAAAAATCGTGTTTTTATTTGGTCAGAGTTTTCTCATGCTCACCCACTTCAAAACACAGACATCCTGTTCCCGATACTTTGGTTCTTCCTCAAGGAGGAGCCAAATGTCAGGCCCCCTATTTGACCATGATAAGATCTCCATTTGGCCAACACAGAAAGTGTGTATGACATTGCTTTACATTGGGGCAACATGTGTAGGAGTCCAGCCTCGATGGGGTTCATTACACTCCAGGGTAGAGGCATGTGGATTAGAAAAATTAGATAGGAGTAACAGAGACATGAAAAAATACAGAGACATAGGATAGAACTGGGAGAACAATCCAGTGAATACTGAATACACTCTTATTTATTTCCCATATGATTATATACCCCAATCCAAAAAGGGGGGGAAGAAGGAAAAAGACTGCTTTAACATGACACAAAGAACAAACAGAGCAATTAATTGTTTCAATACTTGAAATATCAAGCAACTATATCCCTTAGTTAAATATTCCATTGTTTAGGAAAGACATGTAACGACCACACCTTAGACCAAGCATTCTGTAGGTATCCACTCCCTGGATCAAACCTCCTATCATATCCTTGAAGAAGCAGGAATAGGCTTGAATTCCTCAACATTTAGTCAAGGTAGAGTGGATCCACCTCTGTGGTCCATCTTAGCATCCAAAACCCCAAGTAACCACACCCTAGGTCAGGACACCTTGCAGTCACTCCTTAAGTCAGACTTCTTGCCAAGAACTTTGAAACAGCAAGAGTAGACTGAAGCTCTCTGACCCTCAGTCGAGGTGGAGTGGATCCACTTCTGTAGGCCCTCACAGGATCCCTTATAGAAAATTCCTTCAATGACATGTTTTTCTTGTTTAATGAACTATTCTGAGACAGCCTGGGCAATAAAATTAACATATCCAGCCTTTTATCTTATTATAGTATCACAATTCTATGTCTATAACTCTCAAAATAATTAATTGTCCCCTCTGTGAGCACTTCCGGGTGACACCAAAGGCAAGCATGAAGTGGCAGAGTAAAGGTAGTGTGTCTTTTTCATTCCATTGCACATGATTCTTGCTAAAAATACATCGAGAAATTTTGATAGTAAAGTCAATGTGACTATATAGTAAGTGGAATGTAAGATTTATATACTTGCATGACATAAAACAAGAGACTGCAAAGAAATGGCAGCCTTTTTAGCTATCCCTCCACAAAACTATCCCTCATTTGAGGTGGTTGAATAGGCACCAAAAAAACCTCATCAGAGTGAACGTTACTATTTGCCACATTTACTGTTGAAAAAGAAATTTAGGACAAGAGATTTGTTCGCTCCCAGAGGGATTAACATGACTGGAAGTTACTATCTAAACTGTCAAGTTAACTAAGAAGCTGTTCTGTGTTTCTTTTAATAAAAGATGTAACACAAGGCACTGTGTGAGTCAACAGTATAATCAAAAAACCAACAACCATTTGCCAGTACCAAGAACAAACAGCAGGAAGATGAAGGATTGAAGTGAGGAAGGGGCAGGAAAGGAGACCACAGTCATATTACAATATGTTCCTGGGTCGGTCCCTTTGAATAAAGCCACCTGGAATCCCTTCTCCCCACACCTCATCTCCTTGACTTCTTTATGACCCAGATCAGTAAGATGTGGTATTGGGCACATTCTTGCTAGACTGATTCTTAGGAGAAACCAATGTTTTTCCTTTAGTACAATTTGTAAATTTTTAAGAACAGATTACAAGTCAGGGGGTCATAATGGGAGAACCCACAGACAGCTAGCCTGAGCTCATGAGAAATCATGGACTCTGTACCAACAGTTAGGAAGCCTCTATGAGCCTGACCTAGGCCTTGTGCGTGTGCATGACAATGGTGTAGCTTGCTCTTTTTATAAGGCTCCTAAAAGTGAGATCAGGACCTGTCCCTGGTGCTTAACTGGCTTTTGAGAGCCTGTTCCCCATGCTGGATTACCTAGCCTACCCTTGACACAACGGGAGGAGCTTGATCACACCTCAACTTGATGAGCCAAGCTTTGTTCAAGCCCATGGGAAGCCTGCCCCTTTCTGAATGGAGAGGGAGAAGTGGATAGGGGGAGTATTGGTGGCAAATGGTCGGGGGGGGCAGAGAGGAAGAAGGGGAACTATGGTGGGTATATAAAATAAATGAAAAGTTACTTAAACAAAAAAAATGCACAAGCTAAAAAAACTGAATTTGAAAGAATAAGTGTTTAAATTAGAATACTCTAGACTCACTGCTTGGCTGTAAGCACACTACTCCCCCCAGTTCCCCCCGCACCCCACCCCAGTTTGCCCATGTCACGCTGCCACAGCAAATCAGTGACTTGGCTTACTTACACTGAGGTCAGTGAAGGTTGAGAGGAAAAGTCATCTAAACCCCGTTCTTTGGCATCCTGCAGGAGATAACCGTTGCTAGAGCAAACAAAGTTCATTTCCTTTTGTCTGCTCCTTATCCTGAAGTTCTTTTCTGGAAAATGTGGGTCTGCTTCTAGGTTGACGTTGTCTTTTATCTCACTGGTAAAGTGACAGCCAAGTACTTAGGAGGGAGGTGCTGGGATTGTCCCGGTAAAATTATTGCAGAGTGCCCCTTCACCTCCAGAACTGTGCTGGTTTATACAGTGAGTTAGTTGTTATTTTGAAAGCCTCACTCTAAAAGCTAGCATTGACGTTGAGCTATTTCAGCTAAGTCAGAGTCACAGAAAATAAAAACACACAGCTGCGATGCAGGTAACTTGGCCATAGTGAAGTTAGAAAGATTCATCAGATCTATTTTCCAGGAAAAAAAAACTGAGGGATACCATCCTCCCAGGTTCATGAGAACACAGAAGAGGACAGGGACACAGCCCAGTGAAGGGACCCAGGAAGCCATATACAGCCAGCTGCTTCCTATTCTTCTTGTGGAATACCTTGCTTTCGAAGGGAAGTCCTGGCCCTGATCAGGAAGTATAGGCATTAAAGCCACTGTTTCTGTGTTTAAATGTTAAACACTTGCTGTCTGTGGAGTCCAGTTCACATTCTTCCAACCTCCATTAGCCTCAGTCTTTCCAGCCACAAGATGAGAATAATAAGAGTTGTCTGCCAGGGTTGGAAAAGGGACCACAACTCACATATACAAGGACTTTAGCCTGAGACCTAATACAAGGTTAGCAGCAAATAAATAGAAGCTCTTTTTATAAACTGCATGTAAATCCTGGTCAGTTGCACAGATGTATACCTCCCTATTTCTATCTGACAGGCTCTTGCTCTCATACAATACCTTAAAAGCAAAAGCTTCTATTCTTACTCAGTATTGTGTATAGTGCCCACTGTTGCACAGTGGGAGGCAGGAGACACCTCTTTCAGTACTTTCCTGATCGCAAGGACAGTCAAGGCTCTCTGTCCCTGTCATTGCCAAGGAATGCTGAAGTGCTCGCACGGGAGGAAGGTGGCTACAAGGCCAAGACAAAAGGCTCAGTGAGGAACCCCAATTAAGTATCTTTTCAAAGTAAGAAATTTTCAGTTCTTGGTATTTTATATGCAATAATTATACACAATCAGCATCTTCTAGTTTTTATTGAAAATAGATTTTTTTATACAATATATCTGGATTAGACTTTCCCCTCCGTACTCCCAGTTCCTCCTCACTTCCCCTTCCTCCCATATCTACTCCCTTTCTGTCTCTCATTAGAAAAGAACAGGCTTCTAAGAGATAACACCAAACATGACAAAACAAAACATAATAAGATAAAACAAAAATTATCATATTAAAGTTGAACCTGGCTACCCAACAGGAGGGAAAGAGTCTCAAAAGCAGGTATTAGTGTCAAACACCCACTAGTTCTAATAGTCAAGAGTCCCACAAAAACTATTAAAGCTAATAGCTATATATATGCAGAGGACCCATGCTTGCTGATTCAGTCTCTGTGGGCTTACACATGTCTACCTTAGCTGATTCAGAGAGCCTTATTCTCCTGGTGTCTTCCATCCCCTCTGAATCTTAACAATTTCTCTGTCTACTCTTCCACAGGATTTGCTGGAGGATTTGATGGAAACCTCCAATTTAGAATCTCTCTCTGCATAATGTCTGGCTGTGGGTCTCTGCATCTGTTCCTCCCCTTTTTTGCAGAAGGAAGCCTCTGATAATGACTGAATAAGACATTTACTTATTATTAGAAATATTTTTATTGTTTTTTTTAGAGCAGCTATGTTTGTAGCCTGTGTCTCTGGGCTATCTAGTCTCTGGATCATGGTTACACAAGCAGTGCTGCCTATCAGTTTCTTCTCATGAAGGGGCCTTAAGTCAAATCATACACTGGTTGGCTCCTCCCACAAGTTCTGTGCCATATATTTTGTAGGCAGGAAAGATTGGAAGTCAAAGGTTTTTCACTGAGTTGGATTCCACATTTCTATTTCAATAGCCTGCAGAATATCTTCCTGAAACAAATAGAGTAGAATGTAAAGACATAAAGGCTCCAGGTAGGTGTGACCTTGACTTCTCCATGTTCAATGGGTTGTGTGCTTGCTATACTCAGTTTGCATAAACCAACCCCTTTGTTTTAGCACCAGCCTGGGTTGTCAGGGTGTAGCAAGTTGTTCTTTCATTCCTGGCTGCCCAGACCCAAATAATCACACAGAAACTACATTAATTACAACAGTTTGAACTATTAGCTCAGGCTTCTTATTAACTAACTCTTTCATCTTAAATTAACCTATTTCTATTAATCTGTGTATTGCCATGAGTCTGTGGCCTACTGGTAAGGTTCCTGTGTGTCCTTTTTCTTTGGTACCTGCAAGGCATCTCCTTAACTGTGCATTCTCTCTCTCTCTCTCTCTCTCTATA
>LOEQ01002015.1:267625-287870 GCA_001685075.1 Bramus lutescens | reverse complement strand
ATATATGCTTAGATTTCCTGCCATTGACCAAAATAGCTTCTTTATTAACCAATGACAATAAAATATATTCACAGCATACAGAGGGGAATCCCACATGGTTTGGGAATTTCCATGGCTAATAACTCAATTAAGTATAACCCAGTCCTGCTACTGGAAACCCTACCTGGCCACAAAAGATGGCCTGTTGAGTCTCTGTATCCCCCATGAGTAGGAATTGTCATTAGGATCACCTTCACAAATTGCAACATTTTCACTGTGCTAGGTTTCCACACCAGTCCCCAAGTGCCACCTAGTTACAGCTGTCTCTCTCCTCTCAATTCTCCCTCCATCCCACCCCTAGCAGATCCCTCCCACTCCTGTCCTCACCCACTCACAGTCTACCCATTAAATCTATTCTATACCCCTTCCCAAGGTGATCAATGTGTCACCCTAGATACCTACATTTACCCAACCTATTTCCATCTATGGATTGCAGATTTTTTTATATGGACCATTATCCTTTAATCTCTAGGATGAAGTCTACTTAACCATGGTAGATGATCTTTTTGATGTGTTTTTTGATTCAGTGTACAAATATTTTACAGAATATATTTGCATGTGTGTTTGTAAGATAAATTGGTCTGTAATTCTCTTTCTTTGTTGAGCTACTATGTGGTTTGTGTATCAAGGTAAGTGTGGCCTCATAAAATAAATTGGGTGATTCTGTTTCGATTTTGTAGAATAATTTGAGCATTGGTATTGATAATTTGAGAATTGGTATTAATTCTTCTTTGAATGTCTAGTAGAATTTTGTTCCAAGACCATCTGGGACTGGGCTTTGTGTGTGTGTGTGTGTGTGTGTGTGTGTGTGTGTGTGTGTTGTTTTGGAAACCTTTAATGATAACTTTTATTTCACTAGAGGTTATAGGTCTATTTAAATTGTTCATTTCATAGTGATTTAAACTTTGTAAGTGGTACTTATTGAGAAAATTAAGCATTTCTTTTAGACTTTCCAATTTGATGGAATATAGGTTTTTAAAGGATGTCCTTTGGTTTCTCTGGATTTCCTCAGTGTCTGTTATTATTTTTGTTTCTAATTTTATTAGTTCAGATATTCTTTCTCCATATTTTGGATAGGGGTTTTTCTATCTTGTTGATTTTCTCAAAGAACTAACTGTTTGTTCCATCTTTGTATTTTATCTTAGTTTCTATTTTATTGATTTCAACTTTCAATTTGATTATTCATCGCCATCTGCTTCACTTTGGTGCTTATTTCTTTTTGTTTTAGAGCTTTGAGTTGTGCATTTGGTGAAATGAGATCTCCCATTTTTTAATGTAAGTCCTTAGAGCTAAGAAATTTTCCCTTACAGCATTTTTAGAGTGTCCTATAAGTTTGGGTGTGCTATGTATAAATTTTCATTCAATTCTAGAAAGTCTTTAATTTCTTTCTTATTTTCATCTTGACCCATTTTTTGTTCTGTAGATAATTGTCAGAATAAACCTTCTCAGCACCTCATGGAACTTTCTCCAAACTGACAACATACTTAGACACAAAGCAAGTCTCAACAGATACAAGACCACCACACATTGAAGCTGTACATCAACAAGAGCAGACTGACTTTGTGCCTTAAAATGGGGCTGTGATCATGGCTCATGCTAATCAGACCTCCACCCCACCATGCTGGATTAGGCAGAACCAAAAGGAAAAGCAATCTTAGTCTTAGTAAAGACACTTAGAATTTTAAGAAGCACTTCTGGTCAGAAAATAATTATAGATATTCAATAAAGACAAATTCAGATTAAAAAAAATACCTCTACATATATCACAGTGTGTTTAAAAAAGGAACACAGGCTTGGAATAGAGAAGAAAAGAGTATAGAATGTTATGAAAGGAAGTAAATGGTTTATTTTAAAAAAACAAAGTCTTTAAGGAGACAGCATCCAATCATAGATTAAAGGAGTAAAGATAATAAAATAAATGTTAAAAAGTAATAGAGTAAAAACAAATAGGCCACATAAAGATGGAATATACACAGAAAATCTGGATTATGTATATTATTGTGTTTTCTTTGAATTTTTTGATGGTGAAAGAGCTAAGAGAGACATTTCATTGTATGAGCTGCTAAGATAAAGCAGCATAAAGGTATCTTGACTTCCAAATTTTGGTCTAAGGATTTGTTGATTTGTAAAAGAGGTTCTTCTTTTGTTTCCACAGAAGATGAGAACCTGTAGAATTATTTCAAATTAATGTGGTTTGATGGACCAAGAAAGGTTGCCATGAACACTCCCCAAAATACTTCGACCTACAAAAAGCAGGAAGCAGTTTGAAGAGAACTACACCCAAATTCCCAAATATTGTTTATAAATGTTTGCTTACATTTTTAAGGGGGATATGATGGAGAGATGAATACTTTGCAATGGTATGAATCTTGGTTTATTGTTACAAATTTAAGGTCAATTTTGTTATATGTTTATTGCTGCTCTTGATTAAGGTATTGTGCATGTGCAGCTCCTTTAAAAATGCAATGTATAATTAAGAAATATAGGTCAATAGATAGTCATCTATAATAGTCAAGCTTGTAGTCATGTTAGTTANAAAGCAGGAAGCAGTTTGAAGAGAACTACACCCAAATTCCCAAATATTGTTTATAAATGTTTGCTTACATTTTTAAGGGGGATATGATGGAGAGATGAATACTTTGCAATGGTATGAATCTTGGTTTATTGTTACAAATTTAAGGTCAATTTTGTTATATGTTTATTGCTGCTCTTGATTAAGGTATTGTGCATGTGCAGCTCCTTTAAAAATGCAATGTATAATTAAGAAATATAGGTCAATAGATAGTCATCTATAATAGTCAAGCTTGTAGTCATGTTAGTTAAGTTTTCTAGATATATAAAGATATATTTCAGTTAGACAGATATTCTTCAAATCTTTCAGAGACCTTCAGACTATGGCATTTAAATGTTTTAAGAACTTAGACTTTTCATAACAGTGAGACACATCTTCTCCTGGCATCTGCTCCTGGTAGCAACAATCACTTTCTTCTGTGTCCTGCAGAATGTATGTTGGACTCTTTCATGAAGCAGGAACTCCAAAGGATAGTCTCACCTTTAGGCAAGTTCAGCAGTCATTTCACTGCAGGTCCTGCATGTTCAGTTTATACAACATAACATCAAGCAGCCCAGGCAAGAGCAGTTTCTTGACCTAATGGCTAAGAAACTCCATAAATAGCCTCTTTGATGCCCACCTTCCTGTTGAAGGGGTGCCTGCTAGAGTTGGGAGCTGGGATATAGGGATGAGTGAAGGGATGGAGGTTATAAGGGATGATCTGTAGGACCCACAGATGTGAGCAGTGGGGAGGGAGGATGCAGATGGTGATCTGGTGTAGCACTAAGGACAAGACTGAGGGATTGGGTACAAGGGAACAGATATAGCACATCGTTATTCTTAGTCCTGAAGTGTGAAAGAAAAATAGAAAGTAAGCCAGGTATAATTGACTTACAGTGTCCATCACAGTGGTGACAATTAATTTTAGTGCTTTCATAAAAGAAAATGCTTCCCCAAAAAATTGATACATTTTGAATATATGGGTAAGCTGGTATATTTATTTGAGGCTGCACATATATTGAAAACATTTTAAGTAAGGGGCTGCTGGAGGTATAAGTGGGTATAAGAACTAGACATGCTGGAAAACTGAAAACTCATGCATCTATCATTTTATTCCATTATATCACCACGAAGTAAAGACTGCCATGTTTTTCATTCATGTTCTCAAAGCAAATGTCTGGGTTCCTAAAAGGAAAGACCAGCATACTAGGTTTTAGTACATTGTTGACTTTTAGGGGTAGGCCTTTGGCAGATAGTGGGTATAATTATCATCTCCTAGACTGGGCCTCTTGCAGACATTGTATGTATTGATCAGCTCCTAGGGCTGGACTTCTGGTACATACTGAGTGAACATGTATATTACTATTGGCTCCACTACAAGCATTGTTATTGTAAGAGGCTGCTTGTTTGTTCCTGGCTGCTCAGCCACAAAATAATCACACAGAAACCATATTATTTGCAATACTGTTTGGCCAATAGCTTAAGCATATTTCTGGCTAACTCACAGCTTAAATTAACCCATCTCCATTAATCTGTGTGTTGCCACGAAGCTGTGGCTTATGGGGTAAAATTCCAGTATCTGTCTCCAGCAGGGCTACATGGCTTCTCTTGACTCCACCTTCTTTCTCCCAGCATTCAGTTTAGTTNTTATTTGCAATACTGTTTGGCCAATAGCTTAAGCATATTTCTGGCTAACTCACAGCTTAAATTAACCCATCTCCATTAATCTGTGTGTTGCCACGAAGCTGTGGCTTATGGGGTAAAATTCCAGTATCTGTCTCCAGCAGGGCTACATGGCTTCTCTTGACTCCACCTTCTTTCTCCCAGCATTCAGTTTAGTTTTCCCCACCTAGCTCTGTTCTACCCTATCACAGGCACAAAACAGCTTCTTTATTAACCAATGGTATTCACAGCATAGAGAGGGGAATCATCTCCTCTTTTCTGTTTAAATAAAAAGGGAGGTTTTAACTTTAACATAGTAAAATTACTTCAATGTTGCAACTGAGACTTTGGGTGATTGCCCAGGTAAGCAGTTGTCTCTGTCATTTGTTGCACATTTTGGAGGTTGCTTGATTGTACTTTCTGCTTATTCAAGTAATATCATTTCCCTTCTCAGGTCTTTGATGGGGTAAAAGACTCGATAGTTATGGTTACTTTCCTCGTATGACTGGGCCAAGTTATAGTACAATACTTAGACTCCTTAGGATAGGATAATTATTAAAACATTTATTACATGTTTCTTGCTTGATATTGTATACATTGTTTGTAATT
The DNA here is from genome assembly GCA_001685075.1 of Bramus lutescens. Taxonomy (NCBI): domain Eukaryota; kingdom Metazoa; phylum Chordata; class Mammalia; order Rodentia; family Cricetidae; genus Bramus; species Bramus lutescens. The sequence continues at coordinate 283,009 of LOEQ01002015.1, read as the reverse complement.
CTAATTTTTATACTTTATATTTGTTCTTATCATATATAATTTTGTATTAGGCTTAGAACCCTCTTATTTAGACAAAAGGGGGAGGTGCTGTAGGAAATCCTTCATCCAGTACCCTATAAGTTACTCGCCCACTTGGGTATGGCCCAATAATATAAATGCCAATGTAAAATGTGTGCTCCCTCTCTCTTCCAGCTGCCAGATTTGGTTGCTGTTCCCTGTTTGAGCAGAGGATTGTGATCTGTAAGCCTAGCCCTAAACAAATAACCCTTTATTATACTCAATTCTGAGCTAGTGTGGGATTTCTTTTTTGCATCCTCTACACATTGTGGAGAATTTTCATCTACACTGAATGTTTAATGATCTTCCATGGTTCCTACCCTTCCCACTGGAATGTGGATGTCCCTCTCAGTTCTGCTTACTGTGAAGCCTTGACATGTCAAGGGTAAACTGTCTTAGAGGTGACTTGCTCTGTCTCAAATGCATTCACTTTGACTCTATTATTAAAGGAGACTAAGACTTTCCATGAGATACTCTGAAAATCATGAAATTCAAAATCCATTTTGTTTACTCACAAGAACACCAAATCCCCCAGTAAGTTGAAAAGAACATCTTCCTCTGCTTATCACTAGCAATTGTAGTAACACATTTTGTTGATACGAAGTTTCCTGCACAATCTGTTTTTCAGAGTAGTCAAGGACAAGCTAGAGAAGGCATATTTTCACTCTATATACATAAGTTTGTCTTGGCCTCAGCCTGGTAGCCAATGCCTTTAAAATCAGGACAGCCCTTGGGAGGCAGAGGCAGGCGGATCTCTGTGAGTTCACAGCTACCCTGGTCTAAATAATGAGTTCTAGTACAGCCAAAGATATATAATAAGACCCTGTCTTGAAAGCCCTCCAAAAAATTTTTGTCTTGAAATCCTCAGTACTTCAGTAGAGAATAAGTACAAAGAGGAAGTACAGGTCAGTGGAGCCACATGCTGTCCTTCCAAGGGTCCATGTGTTATGGAAGCCAAAAATTATGTATCTGAAATGTTCATATGCTTTTTATCTCATAAAAAGTATGAAATTTCCATAAGACATTTGTTTTCAGCTAGGCACAGTAGCACATGAATGCAAAGAAATGCTTGCATGGTAAGAAGCAGGATGACCAAGAATTCAAGGTCATCCTTGGCCACATAATGTGTTTGAGACCAATTGGAGCTACTAAAGATACTCGCACTAAAACAAAAGCAAAGCAAATGCTGGGTATGAAGCTTAGTTGGTAGAGTGTTTGTAGATCATGCATGAAACCCAAACTTAGTTCCAGCACTGCACAAAACTAGATATAGTAGTGCACACTTGTGACCCAGCATAGCAGAGGTCAGGAATATCAGAGCGGAAAGTCACCCTCGGCTGCATGAAAAGTTCAAGACCAGCATTACAACGTAAGACACTTTCAAATACAAGCAAAACTTTATTCTCAAGGCGATGGGCCAGCTGCCCCTCTTTTTCATCATGAAAAGTCTGAGGAAAATGTCATACATCCCTATGAGGCTTTCTCGCAGCATGGACACCTGCTATCATTCTCTCTTACTGTAAGTGTTCACACTTCTGTCTCAGAGAAAAAGGAACTGACTTCTAGATAACTACAAATATCCTGAGATATCACAACAGTGACAAAACTATGAACAGAGCTTGGGTCTGAAAATACTAGCATATTGCTTTTCCTTTGCGATACAAACAAAGGCTTGAGTTCAAAGTTACAATTCTTAGACCCCCCAATACTGCCTACTCTACCAGTGCTGTTTCTCAGCCTCCATATCAGAATTGAATGAAATTGCCCTTTCCAGGTTCAGTACTTATTGCTTGTACCCATATGAGCCCCGACTGTGAGGCTGACAGGTACAGTTGTGTGGTATACACTGCTCAGCTCAACAGACTTCATTCATATCACAACTTATGTAACATTCCTGTCTCGGTGTGGAAAAGCCATGCCATGAATCACCAATCATGTGTGGCTTGTTGTAGAGTTAGCATAATTACATAACATATAGTATAACACATCAATAAACTATTACATATAATGTACTAATAACATATTAGTACTACTATACTAATAATATATACATTAATATACTAGTACATATTAATACATTATTACATATATAACCTCATTTTGTACATAATCCTTTATATTTTTATCATTGAAAACACAGATAGAATATCACTTAAAAAGACTAATGTCTAAAAAGCAAGTATATAATAACAATTAAATTATTACTCTTATTTTTATAGTAATATTATGAAGTAGAAAGAAATTTGTGTATTTATTAAGCAGAAACAGAAAATAAATTTTTAAACAGAAAATAAATGTCTTTGGTCAATTTATAATGTGTCATTTTTAAAAACTGCTATTTTTCTTCTTGGGATAACAATATAATTAGCTAATAGTATCAGTTAAGAAACTGACAATTTCTGAAAAACCAATCTCCAGCATTATCATGCCAGTGTGTGAGTAAGTTTGGACTTTGAAAAACAATAGTAGGAAAAAACAGTTACAATTACAGAGCATGGACAATGGTGTCCTATGTTTCAGTACTAGAGACAAATTATTAATTAAAATGGTCTCAATTATTTATACCTCTATTTGCAGCCCACTTTACCATATGATATTGGATCATTATCATCACAATGTATACCCTGCTCCCTAACCTTGGATCTAATGTGGATTTGTTACTTCACTGTGACCTAATAGGCAATAGCAAGACTGATGATGTGACAATTTGGAGTCTTTTGGAATACCATCATGTGAATAAAACCAAACCAGTTTGATAGTCGACACAGAGTAATTTTCAGTTGAGCTAAAACCATTATGGACCAACCAGACCACCATAGAGCCACAGTTGACTGTAAATATGCAAATGAACTTGGCTAAACCTCAAAATACTCAGCCCAATTGAGACCAAATTGTATATCCCTACAACAGTGAATTATTTTAAGTGGTTATTTTAAGACATAATATTTGAGGGTGGCTATTACATACTAAATCTGTCTCAATAAAAAAGTGAAAACAACATTATCATATGCTCTTCATATTTTGTCTTCTTTTGCTGGAAGAATTCCTGGTAGAAATTCTCCCACCCCATTTTCAGTTCTACTTAGAGAATCATGTCCACTATGCAGCTGCTCAAAGCCTTAGGTTGGCTTTGTCTCCAGCCAGGGACACAGGGGAGTTCCCCAAAGGACCCCAGAGATGCTGTTTTCACATGACGATGCAGAAAGGAGAAAACAGCCTTGGAAATTAGCGATCAGATGTATTTGTAAGCATTGTAAATTCTGACCTATGACAGACCTCTCTTGATGAGGCATTAGATGCAGTTCTGTTATGACACCCAAGTGCCAGGACTAAATCTGCCTGAAGAAACTGCTTTAGTCCCAAAGGTCAGCAGGGCAGAGAAATGTTTACAGATTCATTACTGATATTTGAGGCCAGTGACACTGTAGCACTGTTTAAAATCTAAGAGACATCTTAAAAGATGATTCCTAAGGTAATCATCACAATCACAGTTATGATAGCCTTACATTTATATATTTCTTCCTCTCTAAGAAGGTGCTGTCTATAAAGTGTCCTTTGCAAGAAGGAGGAACTAGCAAATGTGCTCCAGAAAGAGCTCTTTATGAGACAGACTGACAGGCAGGAAAACGATGACAGAGTGAAAATGATGAAGATTTACAGCAGGGAAAATGAGATTTGTTTTCTTTGGGGTTCAGAGTTCAAATCTCAGTAATAAAGAATTTAATTTAGGTTTATCACCACTTCCCATCTAATTCCTCTTTACATTAGAAAGAGATTTTTCTCTTCTGCTGGCAATAATAGTCCCAGACACTGCTGTCAAAAACGCGACTCCCCTTCTATGAATATCATGCATAGGCTTTGTTTCCACTCTATGAGAAAAATGCAAGTCTGTGCAGCTGCTTCAGGGAGTAAGCCACATCTATTTACACCCTTAAAAACAGTCCAGTCCTTCCAAAAACACTGATGGAGCACAGAACAAAAGCCAACAGTTGTGATAAAATGCAAATGACTAACTTCATCTTTTACAAAGAAGCAAATTACCATACTGCTGCAGGCTGCCAGTGGGGCAGCTCTTTCCCCCAAACCTCATGGCTGGATACTCTACTGCCTGTGTGAACTCAGGAACCACCTACCTCCATGCCAGCTCTGACTCTCTCAGCCTTTTTCTTCTGACTGGACTTCCTTCCTGTTATGTCACCTGCTGACTTGAAGTATCACTGTCCACCAGGGACACCACAGCCACCACACTTGCCTAAGATCCAGACTGAAAAATAGTGATCAAAGAACAGAACACCAGCCCACAAGACGAAAACAGATAACTACACCAAGAAACATTTTAAACATCATTACTCTGGATGCCTAGATCTCAGTGTAAAAACACAAACACAGTCGGGACAACATTTCTCCTCTAGAAGCCAGAGACCCTATTGCAATAGGCTCTGAGGAAAGCAATTCAACTGAAGCCCAAGACAAGGACTTCAGAATAGCCATGATGAGTATGTTCAAGAACCTTACAGGGAACTGGACAGATGCCTTAACGAAGACTGTGAAAACACAAACAATAAAATGAAATAATGAAAACACAAGAAAGCAGAATTTAATAAAGAAATAGAATCACTAAAGAAAATCCAAACTGAAATAAAATTAGAAATGAATAACTTGAGATGTCAAACAAAAACCTTACAGGTAAGACTCACTAAAAGAATAAGAGCTATAGAAGAGAGGATCTGAGATCTTAAAGACAACCTAGAAGAAACAGATATCCCAGTCAAAGAAAATGGGAAATATTTTTTAAATCCAGGCACAAGATGTAATTCCTTTAGCCACCCATAAGGCTGCACTTCCGGGCTCGGAGGCCAGCATACATCTCCCAGGTGCACATGCGTGAGTCGCTGGCTATCTGCATCACCAGCAGGTGCAGGGTTACAAGATATTCAGGAAATTCAGGAAACTATAAAATGATCAAACTTAAGAATAATAGGTGTAGAGGTTAAAGAAGGAACTCAGGTCAAATGTCAGAAAATATTTTTAACAAAATCATAGAAGAAAATTTCTTCAACCTAAAGAACAAGATGACTACCAAGGTACAACAAACATACAGAAGACAAAATAGATAGGATCAGAAAAGGAAGTTCCAAGGACATATAACAATCGAAACATTAAATGTACAGAATAAAGAAAGGACACTTACAGCTGCAGGGGAAAAAGAGCAAGACACTTACGAAGGCAGGCCTATAAGAATAACACCTTACTTCTCAGTGGCAATTCTGAAAGCCAGGAGGACCTGTAATGATGCTCTACAAGCTATGAAAGACCACAAATGCCAGCCCAGACTACTGTACTGAGCAAACGTATCAATCACAATTGATGAAGAAGGAAGAGGAGGGGAGAAAGAGAAGAGAACATTCTACAATAAAATCAAATTCAAGCAATTTTCTATCTACCAATCCAGCTCTACAGAAGGTACTAGAAGGAAAATTTCAATGTAAAGAACTCGAGTTAACTCAATGTAAAGAAATGCACTCAAGATGACACAAGAAATAAATTGTTCAAGAACAATCAATCAAAAGGTGGGAGAATCCCACACAACAGTAAAATAATAGGAATAAGTAACACTGCTCATTAACTCTCAATGTGAATGATCTAAATTCCTACCCATCCCTCAAAATCACAGACTGACAGATTAAAAGAGAAAACATGAACCATCTTTCTGCTGCATCCAAGAAATACATCTCACCATGAAGGATAGATATCACGTTATTGTAAATGAATACAAAAAGGTATTCCAAGCAAATGAACCCAAGCAATTCCACTAAAATCAGGAACAAGAAAAAGGTGTTCACTCTTGTAATACTAAGTTGTGGCATCACCCCAGACCCTGGCATTTATTCTTAGGGCACCAATGGAGTGCCAATGGAGCAAAAAGCTCCATCTTAGGACCCCTCCCCTGGGAGTTGCCTTGGGCAGGACTCCACCTCCAGGAAAGCCCACCAAATGCTGACCCCTCCCCAGGGAGGGTCAGGACCACTCTCACAGTCTATTTAGGCTCCTGCAACTGTGGTTTCAGGTTTTGCGTGTCTGTCTATTTCTCGCCTTGCCCCTGGCCAACCGAGAGCGCAGCATTCATTAAACGTGGGCATTTTTGATTCAGTCTAATTTGGTTTGATTGGACTTCTTTGTGCCAGTGGAGAGGCTCTTCTTAAGATTTTTTTTCCCAACAACTCTCTTCATATCTAGTCAATATAGTAGTTAAGTCTTAGCTAAACCAATAAGTAACTGGCAGGGATCAAAGGGGTACAAACTGTAAAGGAAGACATCAAAGTATCTTTATTTGCAAACACTATGATTTTACACATGAAAGACCCTAAAGACATTGAAGAAAGGAATTGAAAACACTCCAAAAGATGGAAAGAACGCCCATACTCATGGATCAATATGATTCATATTGTGAAAAAGGCCATCCTACAAAAACAATCTACAGGTTCAATGCAATTCCCATCAAAATTCAAACATTGAAAAAATAATCTTCAAATTCATATGGAAACATAAAAGACATGATAGCTAAATCAATCCTGATAATAAAAAAATTTCTGGATGCATCACCAACCCAGATTTCAAGTTGTATTACAGAGCTATAGTAATAAAATCATTGTACTTTTTGTAATTGACACTCACTGGCAAAGGGAAATCAGTCTACTCTAATAGAGTGTCACTGTGTATGTCAATCACACTCCAGGGCTGTTCCTTACCCAGGAGTAGTTGGCCAACACAAACAAACATGCTGGATTTTTTTTGTTTTGCTATGGCATATTTAGTCTTATTGTTTTTTGTTTTTGTTTTTTTCTTGATGTTCACTTTTTATTTTGTTATCTGTTTTTTTGAAAAGGAGAGGTAAACATAAAACATGATTGACTATCAGTACCATAATAATATAAGGCATATTATTTAGGAATAAGTTTAAAATATTAAGACATATGTGGGTAACAGAGTAACATTTTATAAAATAACATCAAAGAAATCCTTTAAGAACATGGGGAACACACAATAATCCTAGGTGGAAAACAATATGGTAAAACTGCTAATCAACATAATTTCTAATAAACTTTTATAAGAATTCTCTTTCAAGGAGTCAAATAAATTAACTCTAAAATTCTTTCTTAATCATAAAATTAGGCCTAATTCTCTTGTAAGAACTAAGCTAGAGTATTTATTATGATTTATTAAAGTTTATTTTAAATTTTCAGTAATTAGGGCTTTGTAGAATGCTAATTTCAATAATATAGATGTACCAGGACACACAGACCCACACAAAAGTTGTTTGAATTATAAGAAGACAGCATTATAAATTAGAAAAGGGTCTATTAAATAAATATTCTTAGCACCATTGCTGATTTGTGTGGTAAAATAATATGCTCTTAAGTAAATACAGAAACAATCTCTGACTCCAATCATACACGATTGTTAAAACCAAATAAGTCAAAGGCTAAGAGCTATAGAAGAAAAATTGCAAAACATTTTAGAAAAAAAAACCCTAGGAGACTATTTTTATGACTTGAAACATGACTAACTATCCAGCTGACTCTCTGGAATGTCAAACCAGTGTAAAATGTCACTTAGCACAAAACTACTCACCAAGTTCCTATAAATTCCTAAACATCAAAAATTAAATGACAAACTTTTAGTGACGACATTAACTTTTATAAACAAAGTTAATGAGAAGCACAAAACTCAGATTAATGGCACCTCTGTGCATTCAGTTGTAAAAATCTGATAAGAAAGTCTCCATCAACTCAATATAGCAGAGTTGGTCATCTCTTGTGTCTTCACCTCACACTGTTTATTGTCATGCAAAATAATTTATTTATGTTATTATGTATATTATTTTTACATTGTCACCACAATATGACATTTAAAAATCAAATCTCAGTTTTAACAATATTTCAGTTCACTATACAAAGACTGATTTAGTCCTAACTGTACACCACTGAATATCTAAATAGAGGTTCCTGGCCAGTGGGAGCTGTGGCAGATACAGTTTTTTGTCACTGAAGTTATTCAGACATACTTTAAAATAAACCCAAGTCTTAATTGACTGAACTGTATTCTGCACCTAAAAGATGATAATTGGATGAGTTATTGAGTAAATTTTCTAAAGTGTTCTTAGCCAAAATTGTTAATAGTAGAGGGCCCATATTGATACTGCCATCTCAAAATTAGAGTCATTTAATTGGAAGCAAGATCATAGCTACCCTGTCTAAATCACTTGCCTCTATTTTTTAAAGAAACCAAGATAGAAGGAAGAATACAATGTGTGTGTGTGTGTGTGTGTGTGTGTGTGTGTGTGTGTAACCATTTTCATGAGACAATGTTTGGTGTATGCAAACACAGTATTGAAGGTACTCTAGCAGGCAGTGAGTTGTAGACATGATCTTTGAGATGTGTATTCTTGTAGTCTCCATAGACTCTGGGTTGAAAGTAGAAAGCCACTTCACTTTTACCAAATATTCCTCAAGCCCCTGATTCCTGAACCTGAAAATTCCACTGCAAATATTAAGGGTGTCGCCCATAAGGAACACCTAAAATTAAAAGTATAGTCTTGAAAAATTTATTAGTACCAGTTGTCCAAAAAGGACGGATAGTTTTCAGAGTCTGGAAAGGAAAGACAAGAGAAGTTAGAAAGACTATGCATGGCCAGTGGACACTGTGACATGTGACACTCGTGACTGAGGTCACAGGGCAAATTGTCTCTGCTGAGAACCCCATATCACACATGCCTCCCACCTGCAGAGACCTATTGCTTGGTAACCCACCTCCCCAAAGTGTGCATAGTGTTTATTGATGATTTTAATCAAGTAAGAAAGAACATTGATGACTACAGCCCAAATGTGTGGTTCGTATCAGGTGAGTCACAGGAATACTACAATGCCAAACACTGAAGGTAGGTCCTGTCTGCCTCGTCTCCATCCCTTCTTAGAGATGTGTCATATGGCTGTCCTTTGGTGGGAGGGTCAATTACATTACTGAGAGGAAGATGGTGGTGGCTAGCAGGGACCCTGGAGCAGTAAAATACTGTGAATTACTCTAAACATGCACAAGGTTCTATTAGCTGTCATTCTTGGGTCAAGGAATAAAAAGTAGAGGTCTTGAAGGATAAGGGAGAAGCTTAAGTTGCCTCAGAAATCACTACTGACACACATTAATTTTTCTTGCCTGTAAGTGACAAAAAAAACTTTCAGAAAAAAAGCATCCCTTGGTGGGTCATGTGACTTCGCCTATTCTCCAGGCAGATCTCTCTTGTCGGGCAGTGTGGAGGAGGTTTTCGCTGCCCGTGCAGGAAGAAAACAGGTGGATGGATAAATAAGCATGGCCTTGCTCCTGGTCTCCTTGCTGATACTCCTGGGCTCAGGAACTGGATGTCATCACTGGCTTTGTCATTGCTCTAACAGGGTCTTCCTCTGCCAAGACAGCAAGGTGACGGAGATTCCATCCGACCTCCCCCGGAACGCCATTGAACTGTGAGTATCGCCGCGGGGACAGCTGTGTGGCTGTCATTTGTTCATCGAGTACTATTATTATTTTCCTATTAGACTGATATCTTCCGGGCTGAAATATTTCCGACCCGACCAAAAGCCACAATAAAACACACTCCCCCAGCCAGACAGCCAGACGCTTCTATCTTATGCCTTTCTAAGGCGCTTTGGTGACAGTTTATATTGGCATTTGTCAGGGAAGGCCAGTGTGGAAAGCTGAATGTGGAGGGAAAGAGGGACAGTTTGGGGGACACATTTACTCCTAATCTCTGCACTCCCTAGAGAGAAGGAAAAGTAAAAAGGAACAGAAAGTAGAAAACTTAGGAGACCTTCACCTGGAGATAGGAAGAACTTGTTGAAGCCTGCTGTACACACACCGCTTGTTTCAAGGCAAAGGCACCCAGGACTGTGGCTTTGAAGGCTGCAGCAGATAGTTCTGGAGTTCTGGGGTTCCAGGATTGTTCTTAATAGAGAAACGGGGAGCTTGAGGAGTGTGGAAACAGTTTGAAGAAAAGAGGAAGAACAGCCGAGAGGGAGAAAGAAAGCAGGATAATAAACTCAGCAGGGAAAATGATGCCAACTCTAGATTTTTGTTGAAATTTATTTAAATTTCATTTAAATATTAATTAAAACTAAATTTCACTAAAATTTATTTAAATATTAAATTAAAAGTATTTAAATGGGATGTAGACATTCTCCTAGAGTTAGGCAAGACCTGGGACGTATCTCACCCTGTCTGTACCCTTTGCAATTTGGAATCCAGTGACCACACACTAAAGAAATTTTCAAACTCTCACTGCGTATCGAAAAGGAGCCAGGGCATATAAATCAGAGGATCAAGTCCACCCACTCAGTGTATTCTCTCCTGGAGCCCCAGACCTGGGCTGTGTGGTTGTTCAGGTACTGAGAACCGCAAATGTGACGGAGATGGCAAACAGCCTCAGGTTTTCCACTCCAAGCTAGGACTGTGAATCTCAGATTATCTTCGTAGGATAATGTTTGGAATGTATCACTCTCTGGTGACCTCTCGAGTCTACAGCAACTGTGCAGAAGCAGTGACTCAAAGAGAAAACATTGCCCAGCTCTGTGTTTTGACTACATTACCCAGATGAGGCAGCTCTTCTTGATTACACTGAAGGATGTGCTATGCACAGACAGTCTTGTGTATGAAGTCAGTCTAAAACAGGGAAGTCAATGCACCCTTAGCCCTGCAAGTTATCTGTACCCCAGGCTTTGGGTGCTTACCCCCTCCCTGAGCCTCTGCTTCCTGATTCTTAAGTGATTTTAACACTTGCTTTGGTGACTGTGACATGCAATTCTTTCCTCTCCACACTAATTTGCCTTTCTCTGGGTCTCCTCTACTTCTCCACGTGTCCCTATGGGCCAAGCAATGGCATCCAAATTTTGAAGCAAATATCCTCTATAGATTTAACTGTTGAGTAGTGTGCCACTACCCTACGAACTCCCTCCCATGCCTGGTGGTCTTCTGTCTGCAATTTCTTCCTAAGAAGAGGAATTTTTTTTCCATTCTACATAGAAAAAGTTGGATAACAAGAAAAATACAAGGGAGGGAAGGAGAGGGATAAAGGAAAGGAGAGACTGGGGAAAATGTGAGTGTACAGTACACAAAGACCAGCAAGATGATTGCTTTTTCTTATACTAATGCATCAATGACTAAAGTACATCCATGTTCAAGAACATTTCATAGCTGAGGAGAAAGCATGAGGTGTTTATCTTCCGGAAAAGTGGGAGAACATTAGACAGAATAGCAGAAATAAGTTTTATACTTGATTCTGGACAGCCCTAATTAAATATATACAATAGAGGAAATGCAGAAAACTGAAAGGGGCAAAAGAAATGTTTGCAGACTGTTGGCATTCCCTGCCCCTGTCCCAAAGGAATAAGCCTGGTCCTTTGAAAGCTCTGGGGATCTCTTCTCTCTGGAGGTCTTAAGTCAGAGTCTACTAAGTAGGATAGCAAATCTTCTTTACAAAATGTGCTGATAAAAAGAAGATAAAACACAAAAATTATTTGAGGAGTGTGTATGTGCATGCACTTGCATGTGTACAGAAGAGAAGATGAAACACCAAGAACTGACATTCCAATTGAACAATTGTTTTATTCTACCTTATAAGGATAGAGTTAGGGCAAACTGGTGTTTTGGCAAAAGAGGTGATGTTGTGGGCTCTGTTTGGTGTTTTTCATTCACCTTGTAGTGTTCTGAGTTGGTTAATGATGTCAGTGACGGTCATATTGGCTAAGGGTGGGTTGACAAGCTGGGCTTCACTGACTACAATGGCTTGACCCATCAACATGGAAAAGCTGTATTGCTCACCTAGAGAAAAAGACCTGTGTTCCTCCATGTGTTTTTATACTGCCTTCCAACCTCGTTTGCATTGGTTTCACTTCATTTGGCATATGTGCCACCATCACCAAAAATTGCTGCTATCACATGACATTCACATGCTTGTATAAAGAGACGCCATCAGAAGTGCCACTGACAGACACGTGGATTGCATTTTCCAATCGGTTCCTGCTGCTGGCTTTATGCTTTGCATGTAGTATTTCACGGCAATGGAAATTCAAGGGAGGCCCTATTGTGGTTTTCTAAACCACAGAGAAATTGGACCGCTTCAGCAAAAACCCCAGTGCCGCTCCTCTGTGACAGAGCTAAGAACCAAGTTTAAGTTTGCTTTTGCATGCCCTCTGCATATTGTGGGGAATGCGTGTCTTCTGACTCCTTCCTGTTCTTCTGGGGGAAAAAAATACCAACATGCTGTTCTTAGAGTCTGAACTAGATGCCAGCTCTGTGGGTCATTCAGCCTCTTTGGCAGCTATTTAACTCAAGTGTGATGGCATAAAAGCAGACACAGACAGCAGGCAAATGAATGAAATTGTCCTCACAAAACTTTTGTGTGCACACGCTGAAATTTAAATTTTATGTCATTTTCACAGTACAAAATCTTTTGTGGCTTTCCCAAATCTGTAAGAAGGGGAGGGGTGAAAAAGATTTCTAGTTCATGGTCTTTAGAAAAGCAATCACAACAGTGTTACTTTGCTTATACGATGACCAATTTGACCCAATCTAGGTTATTTGCCACCCACTCTTGCTTCAACTGAGAGTTTCTTCTGAGTTGAGAGAATAAATTGAATGTAAGTGGCCTAGGAACTTGAAGCATGTCACCACAGAGAAAGCATTAAACTAGGCAGGGAGGGTCAGGAGTCGGACCACACAGAGTGGCAATTATAGAATCATCTTTTAACTGATTCTGGCAAGTCAACAATGATGGAATATTAGTGTCTCCACTCTGAGATACCTGAGTTTAGACTTGAGCAGTGCCAATAACTTCTTACTCTATCATCTTGTGCCACTGGCTGTATGATAGAAATTACGGTGTATGCCTGGCTCACAGAATTGCTCTGGGGACTAAATGAGACAATCCCAGTAACAAATGGATATGTCTCCGGTGCTGTTCATGTGAATATTGGTGATATTAGCAAGTGTAAAATATTAGACAAAACTCACTTTCAAGCACAGGACTCTTGTGAAGATCAATCCAGTAGAGAAGGATGGGAATGATTTGGAAAACTAATAGATTTTTATAGCTAGTCTGTAACCTCCCTTTTGCTTTGCAGTGGTCTCATTGCAGTGGGTACGGCACTTAAACTTCATACACTGAGTAGGGAAAATAAAATCAGCATTTCTACAGGCTATTGGTATTTGCCAAGCACTTGGAAAGCAGTTTCATCCTGCTCATCCTGAAAGCAATCATGATTTCTGACTTATCACAGAATCTGCTTCAGTTGGATGCAGCCCTCAAATCCAGAAAAGTCTCAGATCATCCTTCATTCTTCCTGGAGTTAAAATTCCTGGGGAAAAGGAAAACACTTAGTCTAAATTCAAAATTTTTCAATCTAGGAGACACTCTGAATAGAATCATTTCTTTTTCTTTGACACAGCCAGAGAACTGTGGTAGCTAAAGGGAGTCCACTGACATCATACCTGGCTGAGAGAATGTCAGACTGGGCTCCTGTTGCAAACTGCCTGTCTTGAACTCTCTCCTCACAGTGTCCCATAACTGCTTGCAATCTCATTTGACTAGTACTTACTTCTAATTCTCTAATTATCCCTTTTAATTATTTATTGACCTTGGATTCCTTGTACAGCTGCTTGGCTTAGCTTGTTCTCTCCACCTCAGCCCTAGGTTATATTTTAATTAGGAGCAGGTTTTTCTGGCTTAGTCTTTCCTTCGCAAACCTTAGCTCTCAGTGATATTTCGGTGTTCCGTGAGAGGGATGTCCTTGCCATGCTATGAGTTTTGATATCCACATAAAAGAGTTCTTGATGTTTTCAAACACAATTATGGAGCTTTTTTCCCCCTAGAAGCATGCTTGGGGATTAAGATCCTATAAAAGACAGATACTTTGGGAAAAGATAGTCTATTCAACTGCCAGGGCCAGAAAGAATTCCTTCATAAGCATGAACCATAAGCAGGACTCCTGGCTCCTGATTCAGTACTAAAAGACATGAGCCCTTGAGTGGATTTTCATTGTGTTATATCAGAGAAACAGCAGTTGGACGATGTCTGTTCTTATAAAACAGGTAGTTCTAATATAAAGACTGTAACCATGGGGGAAAACAGCCATTACCTCTTGCAAGTCATTAGTTTCAAGCTAGTCTTAGCATTTTATAATCTACTGCTCCTAACAAGCACCCTCCTACCATTGCCGTCATCTTTATACTTTGATTGAAGGAATAGCTCTCCAAAGTCTGGCTTTTTTGTTTCTTCATTTACCCATCTCTAATAAAACCTTCTTTCCCCAAACCCGCCTGCTCAATTGTCATTTCCTCTGTAAAATGCCACCATCACCATGTTATGGGGCCCTATTTCAAAAATAATTCAACAGCTCAATAGCTTCCCTTGCTGACATATCTCCTCATCCTCTGGTGGAGGAGTGCATTCCACAGGGTTTCTCTCAAACTGCATCTTTACCTCTCTGTCTTTATATTGACTCTTCAATTTGCCCCCAGTTTTTCTTCTTGACCTCTTGCTCTTTACACTGGTTAACATGGCCACACTTGAAGTTTGTGTCTTTCATGAAGTCATCTGTTCCTACTTACTCTTTATTTAATCTTCCTTCATCTGATCCCTGGCACAGTTCATTTCACACTTAATCTTGCTTTGCCTTTAATTTTTCATGTGTATCTTATTTCTTCAACTGCAGTGAAAATTTCCCGTATGGTACTCATTGCGCCTGGTTCAATGCAATGTACATCCTGGGTCTTCAGTTATGTGCTGAACAAATGATTTAATAAATCAGGCAGAATTACATCTGTTTATTTGCTCTACTCCTTGGTATTGAAGAAAAGATTTCTATACAAGATGATTATAGCCCTTTCCTGCAGTGAACTACAATAGCATTTGTTGCTATTCTTGTTTTCTTTGCCTTTTTATGTGTTTGTTTTACGAAAATGCCTGTAAATCACTCCGGAATCTGTTAATTTATTCAGAAAAAGCAAAACAAGTCACCTAAGTTAAAAGTTTAATATTCTGTACACTAGATATGCCGCTCACTTTTTTTTTAATTTAAGTCAACAGCGTCTATCTCTCTATACCTATGAATATTGAAAAGATGAAAAAAATTGCCTAAACAAAATCACTTTCAACCGGATAGAAATAGTCAAAGAAAAATATATTTTATCAAATAGTACCAGATCTCAAAGCTAGAATATTATTCCTTATATATTCTTTTTTATTTTTATTAAAAATTTCCACCTCCTCCCATTTCCCTCCCC
>LOEQ01002015.1:238516-267175 GCA_001685075.1 Bramus lutescens | reverse complement strand
AGATATCTACTTCCCTGCTCCCATATGCACCCTTCCTCCATCCCAACCATCCCAATCCCCCAAGCTCTCCCCTTCTCCTTTCTCTCTCCTCTCCCCTTACCCCTACCTTACCCACACCAGTCTGCAGGGGCTCCTCTCTCTGGCTACTGCCTCTCTCTTCCTACCCCATCTCAGCTTGCTCCCAGGCATCCTTATATATTCTTTAATTGTAGCTCTGTCTGGTTATCAAAAATCCAAGAACTCTCTGTGCAGACTGTCCTGGGTGACCAGTGAAGACCCACCCACTGCCTTGCTTTGTTTGGATGACTCTGTGAGAGAAAAAAGCTGTTCTGTGTTCATGCTAATGCATGGACAAGCCTTCCTCAAAAAAAAAGCACCCACTTTAGCAAAAATTGTCTATGGCAATGTTTGAAATTTAATTGGGCTGCAGAAGAGAGGTTGATATTTCCTACAGAGGAATCAGGGGGAATGACTAAAGGAATCGCTATAGAATATAGCACCTTGAAAGAGTAGAAATTACATTGCAAGGAAAAAAAATCTTTTAAAGCAGAAGATGAACTCTACCCTGAGAATTGGCTAAGAGCTATAATTTACAGAGTCATTATCAACAATTGAAGAATTGGGGTTTGATAGCACAGAACTTCACTTGCTGCATGAGGATAAAATGCCGCTACTTTGCCTAGGGGTACCTGCTTCCATTCCTCAACAAGTCTTCTACTGAAGAAGCCTATGTATAAAAAAATTTTTTAAAGGACATATCATGCAAGAAGATAGGAAATTCATTTAACTTTTGATTATTTTTCTCCAAGCCACTTAATTGATTTATCCAGTCACTATAGTTGATTGGACTGTATTTTTCTTTTTTAGCTATTAGATTTAGACTCTCCAATTTAGATTTATTTAGACTAGATTCTAGCTTATATATCCCTTCAAGGTCAACTAGGAAAAGAATAATTATTTTTAATTGCCTATGATCTGATTATAATGAGATTTCAATGTTTATTCCTGATCTGACCTCTCCCTGAAGTATCTGAAAGCATGTTTTCTGTTTCTGACCTGGACATGCCATTACCTTGTTCTTTCGTATGGAATATGCCACTGATCTGCAACTCTTCAAGGGATACAAACAGATACACAAAGGATACACACACAGACACACACACACACACACACACTATTTTAAATAAAGCAGCTATGCCTTGCCATGGAACTTAAACTCAGTTACATTTTTAGCATTAGGAGTGTTTGACTTCATTCTCTCTTAATTGTTTTCTGAAACCTCTTTCATCAAACAGTAACATAATGCTCTCATACAGACTCCCGTTCCAGCAATTTCAAGAAATGTACAACATCTCCATAATGCCACACTTGATGAAAACCTCCACAAAACAGAGACCCCGTGCCGGGCAGTAGTGACGCATGCCTTTAATCAGGAGGCAGAGACAGGTGGCTCTCTGTGAGTTCAAGGCCAGTCTTGCCTACAGAGCTAGATCTAGGACATCCAGGGCTACAAAGAGAAACCCTGTCTCCAAAAAACAAAACATACAAAAAAAACGAGAGAGAGAGGAGGGAGGGAGAGAGAGAGAGAAAGAGAGAGAGAGAGGGAGGGAGGCTCTCTCTCTCTCTCTCTCTCTCTCTCTCTGAGAGAGAAACCCATAACCTCCATTAAGCATCAATGAGATAAAAGGATCGACTAATTAAGGAGACAATGCTAAGGAGATTGATGGAAGATTGGTATAGAATGACTATCAGTTTCCTCTAGTTCTGAAAAGCTTTAATTTTACAAATTCCATTCAGGCACCAAACTTGCCAAAACCGATAGGATTTTCTAAGTTCTCAGATTCCAAAAGCTGGGTAATAATTCTAGCTGTTGGACCCAGTAGGTGAGAATTCCCTTGGGCTTAACAGACAGTTTTGTTATGTGAGAAGCAGTGTGGAGAAGACCCACACAGACACCTAGATTGTTGTTACAGCCTGACAGGGATTTCAAACAAGAATTTGCTAAGAATCTCAGCTCTACCAGTGACTTTGTGCCTAAATAAACAAAGACTGAACTTTGCTGGGCATGACATTCCTCTAATGCCCTCTTGGAGTAAGACTGCATAGAAAAGAGAGGCCCCTGTGAGGGAAGGTCACAGTCTGGAATTCCAGACTTATCAGGAGTGGCTTCCCCTATTCTATCACCTCTATGAAAGTCGGTAAGATCTGACTCCCAAAAACAGGATGGCAACCCTGGAAGACAGTGTGCCCTGTACTTGTGTTCTCCTTTACCTCACACTGATCTGCTAGTTACTCTCTGAGCCTTCTGAGCCCTCCTCTCTTGGGTCCCTGTACTTAGCTTATTTACCTTTCGTGATTCAGATCTCAAATTCAGGACAAAAAGCCAGACATATTTTAGCATCAAGTCAACACTCTCGTTTCCTCTCTCATCATTTGACCTCAGCCCTCTTATGTCTATTTTCTCTTCCTTAGCCCTCAGGTAAATCTTCCATTTCCCTACCAAAATGCAATTATTTTCTCTCATCTAAATATGCTCTTCTACTTCAGTATTACTCAGTTTTGAGAGCGCAGGAAATTGGTTCACTTTCACATGTTTCTAACACTAAGTATTTGTTGATCGTATGTGTGGGAGACACTTCCCACCTGGGAAAACAATCAGAAGAATTGTCGCTTCTCCTATGAGGTTAAAAAAACAAAGCAAGTAACAACAATAACCGTTTTCTTCACTCTTACCCACAATAATCAAATCCCTCTCAGAAGAGTCATTGCAGAAACCACTAACTTGTTACTTCGTTGTATGTTGCTCTATGTGGGGTGAAATGACAGCCCTTGAGAACTACAAGAAATGGGTGCAGGGAAACTCAGTAAAAACAGGGCTGTTGCCTAGCACAGAAAGAAAGCCAAGGAGGTCTGTCTACATCTTTCTTGCTGACCACCCCAAGACTGACTTCAGGAGCTTTCTAGGGCCGCTTCTCAAATGCCCACTGTTTAAAAAGCTGGAAAATGCTTTCTCTGCTTTATATATAGTAAAAAGGAGAACACAGAAAGAAATAAAACATAATAACAAATGAACACCAGCAAATTAATGATAGGATTTAACTGAAATGTGTTCAGATATTATTTACATTTGACTTTAAGGTTTCAAATTATGAAAATTTCAGGGAGCCTCTAAGCTTGGATGAGAGAGACTGACAAAAAATTTGGAAGGAGCCGGAGGATGAGAGGATTGAGTTGTTGCATTTCTTTTTCCAAATTCATAGTTTTCTCCTAATCTACTGGGTTCCTAAATGCTATTATGTGTCTGTTGGGTAAAATTTTGCCTGTCAGTGGACTGCATATGCCAGATCCACTCCACCACCACTGCTGCCACCGCCATCACCACAGTATATGGATGCATTCTCTTCGGAGCTGGTAATGGCACTGAAGTTGCCTAACAAAAAAAAAAAAAGCAATACACCTTCAGAATATAAAGGGGCTCTAGCAAAGGGTCACTGGGTACCCTGAATGTATAAGGACTTTTTCTTCTCAGTTTTAAACACTTTGTATGGTTGTATTAGACTAGAAATTAAAATTAAATACAAAACAGTCACTTTTCATCTTTAGGCCACAGCATGAACTGTATCCATAATGAAATCTAAGCTATCGACAATCCTATATGCCTGCTATTGCTAGTTTTTTTTTTTTTACCAGGTCAGGAAAAAGAACCATTGTGGGTAAACAGTTGAGGCATTTCTCTAAGTCTGCATACTGGGAAAGGGAGCAAATCATGCACCAAGAATCACTGGTTTAAGTTAGAAAACTGAGATAGCCATAAAAAAAATATGAGTATCATGATAGGCAAGGGGTCATCTGGAAACCTGCCTGTTGTGACCACACTGCTTATCACGCCCCTGAGCATGAGAAGCAATGGAGCTCCTTCAAGAACACACAGTCTTAGAAAGGCATCTCGTTCCCCCAAACAAATACTAGAGACGAGTGGAAGAAGAACAAACAGTTCTGATAACCAGATAGGAAGCCTACGGAGCAGCTCCTGGGAGCAGCTTGATTCTGGAGAGAGAACAAGAGTGGCGAAAAGTGTAATCATCGCAGCAGAAGACCCAGCTGGGTCATTTGGGTCTGGACTCAGGTGGGTCAGGTTCCCTGGAAAAAAATCTTTCAGACACCTGCGGGCAGGTGAAACCCTTATTGTCAGCATTCTGAAGGACAAGTAAGGGCTTTGGGGGCGGGGGTGTAACGAACTGGTACCCATAAATGCACAAACTCTATTTGTGTTCTTCTAAAGAATGTCTTTGGCAACTGAACTGCTGACTTGTACCCAATAATTCCAGCTATACCAGAGGCTGAGACAGAATTGCCACCCAGGGGAACGAGAGAGATTCAGTCTCGATTTTTTTTCTTAATCTAAACGCTGGAGCACACATTCTTAATTCTGGCCTCTCTGCCGTGCATCTGTATTCTCTGTGGTAAGCTCATTCATAGCGTTACATTCAGAATTTTTGTGCCATGCTCAGCTGCTTTATGGAGCCCCAGGCATGGAACATTCATCTATAGCCTGAACACCTTCACTTGGATCCCTCACTGGAGTCTCAAAATGAACAAGTAAGAAAGCAGTGAACTAACCAAACTCCTTCCCCCCAAGGCCCTCTTAGACCCTTGTGGGCATGCTTTCCTTTCCCACCCTCCCAAACAACCAACATGGAAACTTAATACTACTTATAAATGCTCACAGAAAGCTCTGATTATTACTAACTAGCTCTTACAACTGAAATTAACCCATTTCTATTCTATTGCCATGTGGCTCATGTCTTTACCTATCCTCCAGAATGCCTTGCTCCCACTGCTTCTCCTGACGACTCCGGTGACTCTGCCCGCCTTTTTCTCAGCATTCTCTCTGCCCCCCAAATCCTGCCTAGCTGTTGGCCAATCAACTTTTTGTTAACAGTGAGAGTGACATATTTTCACAATGTACAAAGGGATTATTCCGCAGCAGACTCTCCTCTCCAAGCTGTGTCACCAAGTCCAATCTCCAGTGATTAACTTATCACCTGATGCTAGGGATTCAGTCCCTGAAGCATGGCTGTAAAGTTGTCACTTCCCCTTAGTGTACCACCATCAGAGCTCCAGCCATCATCACTTTCATATGGACTAAGCTCCCGGAAAAAGCTCCCACCACTCCTCATTCTCTGGTTTCAGATGAGTCCGGGCCCCATCCCCAGCATTGACAGCAAGAGAGGCTTTTTCATTCAGCACAGAAGAGAGATGCCTAGGATTTCTCTTAGAGTTAAATTTATTCGGCCCACATTTCATAACATCTGACGATGACTGACATTTTTCTAGCTGCCGGAGAACCAACAGAAGAAAGAAAACAAAATTCTCTCTCTAGTAGAGATCACATGTTTTGACATGAGCACAAAGTCACCCCTGAACTGGCTCTGTATGCCTCTCCCATAGCCCGATGCCCCTCATGCACTGCTTTCTGATCACTAACAATTCCAGACTCCATAGACCGACTTTGAATCCAAGCTTTTACTCCTTAGCTCTTTACCTTCCTTTCCTCTCTGCTAAGAATGCTTTTCCTGCTTCTCTTGGCAATTTCTCACCTTCCTACTCTACCCAAATGGTATTCCCCAAAACAGTGGCTCCAAACGCTGTGACCCTTTAACACAGTTCCTCATGTTACACTGGCATGGACCATAAAATTATTTCCATTATTACTTCATAGCTGTAATTTTGTTACTGTTACGAATCACGATGTAAACATCTGATATGCAGGATAGTTGATGTGCAGAACTCCCCCACAACTGCGAAAATGTTATCCACCACAACTTCTGCCCTAAAGGGTCTTTCTTGACCACTCCACCACAGCTGTATCCCGCACAGCTCTGGCCTGTGAGCCTCCCTGACTTTTCATAAACTAACTGCAATTTGAATGCTTCTTTTTTCCCTTGTCTCCCACCATTCCTACCCCTAGAAACTAGGACTGAAGTTGCCCAATGGCAAGAATTGCTGCCATGCTTGATAGTTCCTGGCATAGAACAGCACTTAATATGCTCATGATTTGAATGAATAAGTCAAAGGCTCCTTCAAGCAAAGAATCCAACGGATGAAATGTAACCAGTATCTGCTGTGTCCCAGTGAGTGGCTAACCTCTAACAGTGTCTTACTTCATATCACCACTCTCTCCAGACTGGAAGGGAGAAGCACAGAATCAATCAGCTAGCCCCAAGACATCCTGCTTCGTTGTGTCACAACCCAAACTGGCATCATGGACACCGCAGGTTTTAAAACACCTTTGTACTAAGCATGAAAGAAGTACAAATGGCCTCCCTATCTCCTGAACTCAAAAAGGAAAAGTCTGAAGTCTTTATTTGAGGACTTATATATGTTCAAATCTAGAGGTATTTGCATCCAAAATGCATTATGTTGGACTGTTCCCAGCATTCAGCAATCTCTTTGAGTGTTCGCACTGCACCCACACTGCATCCCCACTATACCTAGCCCTGATAGGTACTCAATAACAACCCAGTAAAGATAGTAAAAGGAAAATGAAGAATTTTTCAATGGGATCATGACTGAATAGAATAAGGAATGAAAGGTAAATGTTATAGACATTTCCTCCAGCAATAAAATGCAAAAACAATCATTAGTAATTCAATGTTAAAGAGCTGTTTGAACAANATATATATATATATAACTGTGAATGATGCAATTGGCAACTTTCTTTTGGCTTTTAGGCCTTTCCTATGATTTCAGATCCCAGAAGAATGAACTTTTGGCGGGTAGAGTAGAAAATCATGCCCAATTTTCTGCATGCATGCAGACTTCTGCTGGAAGCAAACACTGGGTAAAGGCCAGGAGTTGGAGGAGCCTCAGGATCATGGGAGCTGCTCTTTAAAAGTTCCACAGACAATTAAATGAAACACAACTCTCCACCATTTAGGAGGAAATTATGCTGATCCAGCATCACTTCATCACCTCCTTTCTAAGACTTATTTCTGGATTTGGGAACTGCACCTCTATTTTCTCATTTTGGGCTATGATTTTAAAGCCTTGGCCATAGTTGTTCCCATAGCTCACCAATCACTGTGTCATCACAATTTGAGAGGTGTCAAGTTCAGTTGCCCCCCAAATATCATCTCCACAATTTGTCATAATATCATCATTAATGAATTCTCAAACCTTAAAGATTTCTCAAATTTCTAAAACTCTGTGATTGAAATATAAAACTATAAAGTCATCAAAAGTGTGTGTGTGTGCACGTGTGTGTGTGTGTGTGTGCACATGTGCTCCTA
Organism: Bramus lutescens; assembly: GCA_001685075.1. Classification (NCBI taxonomy): domain Eukaryota; kingdom Metazoa; phylum Chordata; class Mammalia; order Rodentia; family Cricetidae; genus Bramus; species Bramus lutescens. The sequence continues at coordinate 259,883 of LOEQ01002015.1, read as the reverse complement.
TGTATGAATGCACCGCAATGGAGATCAGAGAGCAATTTCAGGTGTCATTCTTCAGGTTCTGGACACTTTGGTATTTTGGTGGTTCTGGCGGTTTTGTTGTTATTTTGTGTTTTTTGTTTGTTGGTTGGTTTTACAGCATCATTGATTTAGAGCTTTATAATTTGTCTAAGCTAGCTGGCCAGCAATTCACAGGGATCTAACCATGTCCGCCTCCTGTGTACTGACATTCCAAACACAGACCATGATGCCTAGCTTCTTTATATGGGTTCTAGAGATTGATTTAGGGTCATCACACTTGCGCAGCAAACATTTTACCAGCTAAGCTTTCTCCCTGGCTTAAAAATGCTACAAATACTAAACCTGTAAGACTCCACACACAGACATTTTTGTTTGCTTCGTGAGATAGTCTTTCTATTTAGTTCCAACTGGCTACCCTGGTATTTGCTACATAGCCCAGGCTGTGGCCTCTGACATGTAGCAATTTACCTGCCTCAACCTTCCAACTGCTGGGATTGCAGTCATGTATGATCACAACCTACTAAAGTCAATTCTATATCATTTTTCAAAGTGAGCTTTTCACAACCCTAGTTTCAGGAAACATTCTATAGGAAGTAAATCTGTTGAAAATTTTCTAAATTCAGGTTGGTTTTGAAAATGCTGCATGCTGTGCCTCTAATTCTAGACGTTCACACGCACATAATAAACCAGGAACTCTCAAAGGAAGTCCAACTCAAATAATTCTTAACTGGTTCATATAGCACCCTTCAAAAAGCTGTGATAGTGATGTAGCTTACCAAGAATATGCTTGGCCAAATGAGCTCCCATATGTCCTCAGAGGAACGGAGGGGTTGAGACAGGTAGTATGTAGGTGGCAATGGAAACTGATGGCAGCCACTATGGAAAACATTATGGAGGTTTCTCAAAGAACTAAAAGTAGAAGAACCACATGACCAACTATACCATCTGTGTATACCAAAGAGCTCAGATGCCTACCACAGAGATCCGTATACATCACTGTTTATTGCCTCACTAGTCACAATAGCAAAGATAGGGCATCTGACCAGATGTCCACCCACATTCATGGTTACGGAAACACCAGCACAATGGAATTTCATTCATTCATAAAGGAAAACATCATCATGTGCTGGGAGATGGATGGAACTGGAAATCACACTGTTAAGCAAAATAAGACAGGCACAGAAAAAATTTCAATTTTTAATCGTTTGTACATATTGTAGACTTCAATTTATAGATATAAATTTATATATATGTACATATATATGTAGGTAGATAACAGATAGATGAATGGTTAGACAGACAGATAGATAGTAGATAGGTAGATATGGTGTGGTCACAACACTAGAGAGGAGACCATAAGAAAGAAATAAGAGGTCTTATGGAAGAAGGTAGGACAAAAGCAGATAACAAACTTTATGTGGCATAAAAACATTACTGAGAAGCTAGAAAGAGACTACCCTGAGAGGAGACCATGAAACAGACCATGGGAAAAGGAAAGGAGCTCCTTTCCTTCCAATAAGATCAACCTAAGTCTGAAAATGCCATAATGAAACCCACTGCTTTGTATTTTTATATATAAACATAAAGTTTAATTTCAAAACGAGACAGGAAGAATGTCAAGCCAGATTAAACGGAACTGAATTTTACCCATGCACTCTATATACCCATCTGTAAATACCACAATGAATTTTATTACTAGGTACAATTAATTCTTGTTAGCTAGGACAATATCTGTCATAGAAGGTAGTCATGTAACACTGGTTGAATGTGTGTGTGTGTGTGTGTGTGTACCACTGCACACATGTATTTAGGTCATAAAACTAGAAGGAGGACCGTAAGAGTAAGAGGTTTTAAGGAGGGAAAATGAAAATGAAAAGGTGATTATACAATGCAAAGCAGGTGGTTGTCCCAATCTCTACTACCTCACTTTTGTTTTGTTTCAGACTGTTTAATTTATTGTGACAGGGTCTCTAACTCTACCATATACCTGCTTAGGGCTCTCAATATAGCACAGGGTGGTCTCAAACGTGCTACAGTTCTCCTGAATATCAGAATTACAGGATTTGCTATGCCCAGCATCCAAAATTGTTTTTAAAGTTCTATATGGAACAAGTCTTTTCCTTTGCAAACCTACTTTGTTTCACAAATCAGAGCATTTTTCAGTAGATGAACTTGACATTGCATGTGCAACTTCCCTCCCCTTGTTTTAAGATTGAAAAATAAAGTCCCATTCAATGAGACAACTTAGCTGAGGTCAGGCAGATCACTGCAAATTGATCCTCTATTCCCAAAGTTAAAACCTTTAAGTGTGATGTACCCAAATTCTGTGGAAGACCTGATGACCATACCTTCTTTCCTCCACAAAACAATCTCTTGCTACAACTTGTACCCTTTACTTCCCCCAAATCAAGAACACTTTAAAGATATTAAAACCATTAGCATTTCTTAGCATTTCATTGCCATCCTGCTTCACTTTTGCCTCATTTTTTAAAAGAAAGCTTTGAGATGCAGTTTAGACAGTAGAAGTTCACCAAGTTAACAGGTGTATCTCAGTGATTATTAGTATACAGTTGTACAGGTATGCACAACCATAACCATGGTAGAGAATAAGATTTTGGTTTCCTTCTTCAGTGCAGAAGATCCATCCCAGGACACAGAAATCCCAGACAAATGTTGTACAATTGTCCTACTTCTCCAGGCAGACCCCAAAACACTTTTATCACCTCCAAGGGTGATACAGGCCATTCTTTTCCTCACTCTCCTCACAAAGTTAATCAGCATATGTCTCTATATGTTTCTCTTTTCTAGACTCTTATGCAAGTAGAATCACATGGCCTCTTTTGATGTTTGCATCTTTCACTTAATAGTAATTTCAAGGTTCATTTAAGCTGTTGAACTTCACTAATTGTAGGCAGACTGAATATTTTCAACAATCCTCTGGGGAATGAATTCCTCTACAAACAAATTCATTCAATCATGACTCCTTCCAAGAAGTCATTTCAGAGGTCAGAGAAGAATCTTCGTGTAGAACCCAGAATGTCTCTTCCCAATTACCTTGCAACTGCCTTCCAACTGCCTACTGCAAAACCTATCAGCCTACATCAGAATTTCAACAATGCATGAATCTTCCTGAGATTCTGAGTCCACCATTCTGAGAGCTGAGCGCATTGTGGAAGGTAAGGTAAAGGCTCGAGATTTCCTCTCTTTGACTCTGCTTGCATGGAACACTACCCCATGGATTTATGCAGACTATCAAGGTCTCACTAGTTCTTGGTCATGCCCAAGGGAAAATTGAGTAAAAGTTGCCCCAAACAGCCTCAGCAACAGGAAGTTAGCAGTATGATGAGAAATCCCAAAGTCCTGCAGCTTCAACTTAGAACTAAACAGAGCTATACAGAAACAGTCTAAAACTCTCTCCTTCTCTGGGATGGGAAGGGGAAGGAAGCAGTGTTCCTGGTTCAAATTCCATGTGTTCATGTGTGTGTGTTTCATTGAATTATCATAATTTTTGAAGATATATTTTTTCACTTGATTCTTGCCATTAGAGTCATTTTCAGGAACCCTAAGTGGTTTGTTACTATTATAAAATTTTTCTTAGATTTCATCATGGGGTAGACCAGCTAGTCTCCTTGCACTGTCATGTTTGAGGTCAACCCTACTACGCTTTCCAATCAATAAAGCCAAGAAAGTGTGTGTTTTGACAGAAAGCAAAGCAGGAAGGAACCAAGATCAATCATCCCTGGCATTCCTGGTGTTCCTTTGAACAAAAGAGCTGTTGGGCAAGCAAGAAGGAACTAAAACATTATTACAATCAAGCTATTAATCCCATTTTTGCTTAATATTTCCATATACATTCCTAGTTTTCAATAATTCTAGAATATATCCTTTTTGTTTTACTCACTCTTTAGTTTTTAATTCTATCAGTACAGAAAAGCACTTATATTCAATTACATATATACATGCAAGCAGAGATTTTTCTATGTAAATATATCATGAATAATGGTTATACCAATAGTGATATGGATTGTGATTATTAAACTAGGTACACAGATGACAAAAATATATTTATCATATAAATCTTATATGTATTTGTAAAATATGATTAGTTATTTATGAACAAAAAAGATTTTAGGGCGTATTTTTCTTTAGATATGTGTGTGGTCTACAGTAATTGTTCTGTCTCCTATAAAATAAGACCAGTAATTTGTCTTCTTGGCAGACATAACAGTTTCTTAAACACTGTTTGAGTTGAACATGCAGAAATGGGATTACAACCAAAGAGATGCTTTCAAGGGCTGTTTCAGACAGTTAGAACAAAGTAAAGGAACAGATTTGCTTTTTCCTGAGAAGGACAGAGATAAAAGGACTTTTCTCCTGTATGTTTACAATGCTGACCATTTGGCTGAAGAAATTTTATCAACAAAGAACATACAGTTGTGCCAAAGAGAAACAAGTCAAAATTTATATCAAAATCTAAGTTCAGCAAATCGTTGAGATTATAAAATATATATACACCATCCAAGAACCCAAACTAGAGGCAATACATCTTTACTGAAAATTTTCACTGGGCACAGCCATTTTATGGACGGCCAATGACACAAATACTGATGAGCAGGCCATTTAAATGCAGCTAAAGAAAATAGAGACACATTAGAACATGAGCATATGACAAGTCAAGGCTGTTCAAGTTATTGTGTGATCAAGATAGGATAAGCCAGAAAACAGTAGAGTCTTTGGAAGAAGCACACACATAAGCATAGAAGAAGGCAAATCTGTAATGAAGTGCAATCATTGTTGGATATAAAGGGATTTAAATATCTGACAGTGAGGAGCTGTGTATCTGAAGATCTGGTGTAATATCAATAAAGAAACAGTTTTAATTCTGAAGGAAATATAACCTCTGAATTATCAGTTACTTCCCAGAAATCTCTCTTACCAAGATCTGGCCAGAGATGGGGAAAACTGAAGCAATTCTATTCCATATCTTTAAGGATTTTCCAGCAGGAGAGAATGTGATTCTCTTTTAATACTTGCCAGAGGTTTAGGTAGAAAGAATGAAGATAATATTCAGAGTAATGTAACAGTGTAATAAATGTATTTCTTAAAATTTTCTATGACTAAACTTACAATAATTTAGGACCTGCCTCAGTTTGCAACTGGCTTGAGTCACCACATAACTTTCAATAAAGATTTCAACTTTCCTTCATGTTTCAACTGCCTATAGAAATTGACTGAGATTTTACTGTATCTAGAAAAACTTCAGTTGTGAAGCCACAGGTTTCTGAAATACAGTATATTTTCAGATAAACCTTTGATTTAATCAGCCTTTTACATGTAATAGTAAATCAATCGCAATGAGATGTAGAAAATTTCCCCCAGGTAACTTGAAGGTTCAATTTTGTTTGTCCACTCTCACCTCTTCTTTGTGCTTGAACAAAGAACAGAATAATAAATTGAAGAATTAGCATAGAAAAATGAATATCAAGCACTAGAGAGATTGCTCAGCAGTTAAGACCTCATACCATTCTTGAAGAAGACTAGAGTTTAGCTTACAGTACCCATTATGTGACCTTACAACTACCCATAAATCCACTTTCAGGGAATCTAATGCCCCTGGACCCCAGAAGCACACATTCGTGTGTTACATACAAACACACACATAATGCGTAATTAAAACTTGTTTTTAAACTCTTTTTAAAGTTAAAAATAAATATACTGACATAAGAAATAAATATGAAGAAAATGTTGTAACTACCCTGCCACCATTTATTGTATTTCTCCAGCCCTGCCTTCGAGGCAGGCGGTCCAGGTCAGCTAAGATCTGCAGCCCATTTCATTTTATGTTTATGTCATTCTCAAGTTGTCTCCCTTCCAATAATCATTATAGTATAAGTGACACTCCAGGGGAAATCAATTACTTTTGACTAAATAGAAAAGACTGTGCCTCCCTGGAATCGTAATTGGTGTTTTTGTTTATTTGCTGTTCTTTGAACCTGCAACAGCCACACTCTTGTTTTCAGCAAAGTTGAGTCGTTTGCCTGCTCCAACCTCCAGGGAAGGCTTGCCAGCATTCAGGAACTCCTCCCTCAAGGGTAGAATAATTAGAACCACTTAGTACAAGTGAATTTTCCAGCAACTGGCTAAACATTCTTTTCTTCATGATTTAAAGAAAAAGCCCTTTAAGCCTCCAAGGGGATAGCATCTTTTTGTCTCCACTAAAAAAGATGTACAATGACAGAATGTGTTAAGATTTGGAAGAATCTCAGGGAGGAAGATTCCCCATGCCTCCTTTCTATTTGTCTTAGGAATGCCAAGTGCTATACAAGTCTGAAATCACAGATTATTCTGAATGAGAATAATTAACCTCTCACAGTGAATTGATGAGTTATATTGAATTGGATGCTACTAAAGTAAATTTTAAGTGTGTATTTATGAGCTGACAGGTATCCACTATGAGCATAGAAGAAGGTGTAGTAGTCTGAATGAGAAACGCTCCCCACAAATTCAGATATTTGAATACTTGATCCCCAGTTGGTGACACTGTTTGAGGGGGTTATGTGACTTTTCAGATGCTGGGCCATGCTGGAGAAAGTACATCACTGGGAGCTGGGTGGACTTTGGGAATTAAAGCTCTGTCCCACTTCCAGGCTGCATTCTCGTCTTCCTGTGTAAAGAGATGTGATCAGACAGCCTTTCCAACCTGTTGCAATGCCTTCTCCTGCCACTACTGACTTTTCCTTTGGAACCATGTGCCAAACTCTTCCTTTTGGGAGTTGTTTTTGGTCATGGAGTTTTATGGCAGAAACAAAGACATAGCTAGGACAAAAGGCTAGAGTGTTGTCTATGGCCAGAGTGTCAGACTTCTAGGACCTTGAGGAAAATGATTTCAAGTGACTTGGTTAAGGACAGACAGGAAAACAGGGACTAGCTGAGCCTATGGACCTGGTGATACTAGCAAGTCATTGTCCTCATTCATACTGAGAACACACTGTGTGTCAGGCTCAGCTCCAACCTGTCATCCTAAGTCATCACAGTGACCCATAGGACCGGACTCTCCGCTACCCTGTTTTCAGCAGAAGAAACTGAGGTATGAAACATTCAAGTAACTGATTCACGCACGAGGGGCAACCAGGATGCTAAGGCAGTAACAAAGACATGAAGACGTTTCCCTTAAACTTCCAAAGGCATGATGGGCAGTAGAGGAGGAGTTTGAAGCTTGGCAACTTAAAAATTCATAGTTTATTACAAAAGAAAATACTAAGACTTGAAGGAAAAGGATAAACAAAAGAAATTATTTTCCCTACTTGAGAACTTGAATTTAGAAGCTTTACCAATCTCCTGGACTTAACTTTTTAAAATATCCAGATTTCTTATGTAAATTTATTGCAGTTTTGCCTTGTTGGAACTGCTAGCTCATTCTGTCCATGGTCTTTTAACTTGCACTGGGTTCCCATTTCTGGAGATAGCATAAATAAAAGATTCTATGCATAATCTCTTATTTATATTTGTCCATTATTTTCAAAACAACTTTATAATAATCCAGTGTTCAGTTGTTATCTCCGGTTCAGAAGCATTACCAATGTTGGACACTATGACATATTATATAACATGCATTATATACTATATACTAATATTATACATACTATATAAGTAATATATTATCTCTATATCATGTGGTATATATCAAATATCCTGTGTGGATATATATATATATATATATATATCTCCCACATCAACAATACCCAGATATTCTGTGGACCAGTGGCTTATCTTGTACTTGTACACGTGGACAGGAGAGAATTATGATGAGTGATAATATTGGATTAGAATGTAATACGATATCACCCAGTTTTTCAGAATGGTGGGAAATATCTGGAAACTCTTAAATGCCTACCCACCAGTGAGGACTGACTGTGTGTCTCCACTGAGCCTTTACTGAGTCTTCCACATAGAGGGCACTCATCTATCTGCCAGAATCAGAAATAATCAATTGACTCTGGTCATTCATTGACTATACTTAGTCTGAAGGTGCAAGCTCCTTAGGGTTATGACCACATTGAGATTATTCCTTGATACGTTGTTTGGCATCCTTTATTGATGATTAGTGTTTTCTGGTCAGGTGGTGGCAAAAGGAAGGCAAGAGACAGGCCAGAGTCATCAGATGTTAGTAATGGAATGTGAACAAAGAGACTGTTTCAGGGACAGCTCCAGCTCTCTCCTCAGCACTCCAATGAGAGGTGATACTGCTTTCTAGGTTGAGCGAGGGATCGATTGGTAAGAAGAGAGGGAGAAGGAAAAGTACAAAAGTATGGCCTGGGAAACAAATTTGAGATGTGTTTGAATATCACTGGACAGTCAGGAGTCAGTAGAAGGATCTAGGATGATGGATGTGTTCAAACCATTATCTTAAATAAGGGTAAAAATTAGGACTATGTAGGAGTTATTAATTAGTTTTTGTGATCTAGAGTTTCCAAATATTTCCCATCTTTCTGCAAAACTGGGTGATATCGTATTACATTCTAATCCAATATCATTATTACTCATCATATTTCTTCCAAGGTTAAGGAGTCTCCTGTCCACTTGTATAAGTTACTACAGAATCTTGACCTATAAGTCATGTGCAATGTACATCTAAAAGTAGATACCCACACTTTGAATGTTAACCCCAAAGTAATAGAAGACAGTGCAATGCTTCCCAGGACAAGTATCCTTAGTTAAGAAGCTAGGAAGATAGCCAATGATACTTTATACCTCCTGTCTTCTATAAGTATTGGTTTCCGTTTTTCCTCTTTATATGAATGTACAATAAGATATCATTGAAAGTATTATTTGTGTTATTTTCTAGGCTTCACTTTGCTTTTCCTTTTAACTTTATTTATTCTTTGAAAATTCCTTTTATATATAATGTATCTTGGTAATATGCAAACCTTCTATCCCTGTTTCTAACTTTTTCTGGCTCCATTGTTTTATCTCCCTCCAAACTTCATGTCTTCCATATATATATNAGGTGGTTCATTTAGTTTTTAAATGTTTAAAATATTCATTTTATGTGTGTGTGTGTGTGTAGTATTATGGTGATATGGTATTATAATTGTGGTCACTGAGGGAAAACCAGAGCATTCCAAGAAAAATAATCTTACCAAGTATAAGGTGTTTTTGTTGTTTGTTTTTTGTTTTAGTTTTTGAGACAGGGTTTCTCTGTAGCTTTGGAGCTTCTCCTGGAACTCACTTTGCAGACCAAGGTAGCCTCAAACTCACAAAGATCTGCCTGCCTCTGCCTCTCCAGTGCTTGGATTAAAGGCGTACACCACCATAGCCCAGTCCCACTATGAGTTTTTAATGAATACATCAAACATACATAAAACACTCATTCCATATTTTATTCCTTTTACTTCCTCATAATTAACTTCTCTTGCAGTTTCTTAGCTGTGACCTTTTATATGATCAGATATTTTAATTATGTTGCCACTAGCACTCATTTTCACCCAAGGCTAGTTATTTCCTGCCTTTCATGGATGCTTCCACCACACTTATTCAAACAAATCTTCAGCTGCCGCTCTTTCTCAGACAGCTTCACAGAAGTGGGCCATCTTTTTCTCTGTTAAATCAAGAAGCAGAAATATTAGACAAAGACCTCCTCGTGACAAAGGTCACTTATCAGTTTTGAATGAAGGCGGCAGCAAGCTCCAGACACTGTGAGGTGTGCCCCAGGACACAGAAGCATAGTCAGCATCTTGGTACAATGAGTCCATGGATGGACCAGAAAGCCTAGGAATGGTTCCAGCACAAAATGTATGCTGTTGGATAAATGAGGAAAATCGTGGACATCTTTGGGCCTGAAGTTGTTTCTCTGTAAAGTGATGAAATTGAATATACTGATCCCTTAAGTCCCTTCATCCATGCAAAACAAAAGGAGATTTGGAGCACTGGGAATGAACTCTGACTGAGGAAGTCATTCAATCATTTAATGTTAGAACCAGCTGCCTAGCTAGTCCATCAGCCTTCCCAGTTTACCACTTCCAGAAGCCCTTTAGAGCTTTGCCATTTGTGGCTCTAGAAACCCTGAGTGGATAGTAAGCAGCTCGCTTAACTCCCCAGCCTCTTTTCTTCTGACTCTTTGTAACTAAGTAGCACTGAGAATAAGCTAGCAGAACCATTGTGTTTTTACTGACAGTTTGCCCTTCAGCTCTTGCTCTGGGAAGAGGAAGTACACCAGGTTAATTGACCTCATTACCTTTCCACAGTTTCTAATCTTTAGGTCTGTTAGTAACTGACATTTATCCATACCACTGCTGCAATAGTCAAGACTGGGGAATGAGGGCCACTTCCTGCGCAGGTGTAGAACCACTCCTTGCTTCTCTTATCTAAATGCAATCTTGGAGACCAACAGATTTGCAAATGTATGCCGTTAATGACTTAAAAACTATTTGATAAATTCAACCTTATTTTCTAAAGAAATAAGTATACAAAGATTGGTTGGTACCAATTCACTCATTTATTCAGAAATATGTATTGATTGCTAATTATACACCCAATACTGTTCTATATTCTGAAGAAATGAAGAAAAACAAAACAAGAAAGGATGATGATTTCTCTGGAGTCTATGTTCTTCATCAGATGACTTGAGTGTGTCTAATTTTCTAGGTCTTGTTATACCCACTGCAAGAAATGAACAGAGAAAGGAAATAGGTAGCTCTGGAGTGGTAGATAACATTGACCAGGAGACACCTTCTAAAAAATGAATTCACTAATGCCCTAAAGGTAGTTAAGGAATAAAGCATGTAAAAACAAGAGAGAAGAGTATTCCAGGAGAAAAAGAAACCCGAGCTATTGATGAGATAGGAGCATGTCTGTATGTACAAGGAGTCTGTACAAAGTTTAGAACTGAGAAGTGAAGGGACACATTAAGGCCAGAGAACAACAGGCTTCATACAGTTACGAGCTTATAGACTCTTATACAGTCACAAGGTATTCTTTACAAATGCTATCATTCCTGAGCTTTACAGTATTACCATAAGGGTTGCAGATAGGATGGACAAGGACGAGAAAATGGAGAGGAGCTGTGTATAGGGGAAATATGCTCAATGTAAAACATATCCTTGTATGGAAGCTTTAAAAGTAGATAGAGGAGAGTTAGTTGTGGAGGCCCACACTGGTGATTCTACCACTTGAGAAATAAAAACAAAGAGATCATTATTAGTTTAAGGCCAGCCTGGGTTACATACTAAGTTCTGGGCTATCTTGAGCTACAGAGTGAGGCATTGTCTCAAAAAGATAAGAATAAAAATTTTAAAAACATACATGTGAAGGAGGCCAAGACAGAACCTGAAAGGCCTTTTAAGAAGGTCTTAAAATAACCCATCAGTTAAAGAGAATAGATTTCAGGAAGTCAGTAGCAGAAAAAACAGTAAGAAATATTCTGTTCGGGCAAAGTTTAAAAGTAGTAACAACAACCTGATGATAAGTGTAGGATATGAGGGAAAACAGTATGACTATAGAGTTATGAACCTGAACACCTAGGAAAATAGAAATCTATTTCCCAGGATTAAGAAGCATCTAGCACAGTGGTTCTCAATCTTCCTAATGTCGCAATCCTTTATGCAGTTTCTCGTGTTGTGCTGACGTACAGTATAACTATTTTCACTGCTACTTCATAAGTATGATCTTGCTACTGTTATGAATTGTAATGTAAATGTCTCATGTGACCCCTGTGAATGGGTCATTCTGACCCCTCCCCAAAAGAGTTAGCAACCCACAGACTAAGAACCGCTGATCTAGGAGAAATGGGGCTCTATGGGAAAAATTCATGGAAAGATTTCATGTTGCAGAAGACAGAGTGTCAGGTCTATAAAAAAAGAACTCTATAAGCCAAAGATTATTATGGTTTGAATATTTAACTTTCCTCCTTGTCATCTGATACCACCGACACTAAACTTCTCATCACTTGCACATAGAACACTAACAATAAAAATTTACAATTAAAAATGTTCAAGAAAGTCTGAAAAGTTGTATTATGCTCCACTAGAGGTTTTATCCCTGTCTCCTAACAGCTAAGTAACTTTCTCCAAGCTCCAAACTAATGCCATGTGCCCTGGCCCACCTAGTGATAGTACAAGAACGACCTGAAACTTGCTGGGTCTGCTCCTTTCGGCACCAGCATTTCATGCTCTTCCTCCTTTCTTGCCCCCCTTTTGCATACCTCAGCTGTTTTCCTCCTCACCTGCTTTTCCAGGGAACACCTCTGGCGGGAGGACTCAGACACCTGAATCTTGCTAGTGACACATGATTCCTCCCCCATCAATCATTACAGATACAATAAAGAAAGTAGACTCCATATGACTCAATTAAGTCAGTTTCTTCATGCCCTGAATAGTGTGTGTAGGCTGGGGAATGGTGCTGTGCACCCATGCCATGGCATGCATATGGAAGTCAGAAGGCAATAGGATCTCTGTGCTTTCCTTCTGTGTACCAAACAATTCTCAGGCATATACATCATTGTGAACCAGACAATTAGACCTCCNATGCTATACTCTTCATTTTAGAGTAGAAGCTGAGATTTGGAACCAAGATTTGGCAAATTCAAGAACAAAATGCAAAAGGGGACCTTTTCCTTTCACAAGAAGGGCTTCTTCATCAAAAGAACCTTTCAGGTCTCAGGTCTCTTATGTGCGTTCTAACTGATGGTGCAATGCCATGCAAGCCCTGCATCAAGAATGGGAAATTGTGATTCCAAAATGTTCTTCTGAAGATCAATGTCCAAGACAGATTCAACGGGGAGAAACTGGTAGAAATGGAGACAACAAAGAAACCTCTCTAGCTAGGAAGTCATGAGACAAGCAAGACTTGAGCAGAGTAAACTTAAGAATAGAGAAGCTGGTTGAGTCCAAGACAAATGCCCAAGGAAGCATTTGTCTGGTTTCTGGATGGTGAGAGTTGACAGTAAGAGGAAAGTCAATGGAGACCCCAACTATTGCAACAACAGAAACTAATGAGCTGCTTCAAAAGCTTATTGTCAACCCCTGGTTCCATTCTTCAAAGAAGCTAGAGCCATCTCCCACCCAAGCTCCAGGACAATGACAGTTCTGTTAGCCAAAATCAGTGGGGGACCAGTTCACGCCCCTGCAAGCCAGGAAAATGCCCAGGTGGGTCTGCCAATCTGCTTCTAGCTCGCTCTTCCTTTCTTGAAGGCACAAAGGGAAACGCTTAGAGCATGCTTTAGGCAAAGCATATTTTATCTCAAAACTGAGAAGCAAAAAAAGTTCACCTCTCACGCCACCCAACAGGCTCTGGTTCTTTAGTTATGAGCAATTTGCAGTGGCATGCATGTCCCCTGGCTGAGCAGACACTGGGAGGGAAAACACATAAGGGGACTTGACAGAAGTTCTTTGGAGGCAATTTTCTTGAATAAATAAATAACTGGGAAAACATCACCTTCGAGAGAAAGGTGTTTATCTTGGTCCCCATCTTGAAGGGATAAGAAAGACAGAAGTTGCTTTCTCGTGGGAATTTTTCTTAAGAAAAAAAAACTTATTAAAAATGAAAGATGCGTAGACTTTGTTGTGGTCCCAAGCCCTCTTCTAACAGATTCCAAGATAGCGGAGTTGATGTTTCTATGCATGAGGCTCTTTGGAGCTTTTCTCACATGCATGGTGGCACTCTAGATGACTTAAGTCATCTCCAATTTTTAGTCAGTCTCTGGTACCCAAGCACCTTGGCCAGGAAGTGAAAGCCTCTGAAAAAGTCTAGATGATAAGGGACAGCAAATAAATGATTAGCCGCTCCCCTGCACCATGTCTAACCCCAGAGATGCCCATGACTGCAAGTTTTTTAAGCTATGAAGACAGTCAGGATTTCTGCTCCTAAGAAATGTTTCAGCTTAACAATAGATACCGTTTCCAAAGCAATCTCATTTGGTTTTAATAATGCCTAAAGTAGAGATTATTATTCTGTACTGAGAAGAATGCTGGAAGTCAGAAAAGTTAAATGATTTGGTCCTATGTATGTATATACTTCAAAAACAATAAAGCAGATTGAATCCAAAGGTTTCTTTCAGAAATTAAAACCAGAGAGGCAATGGTGGCACATGCCTTTAGTTCCAGAACTTGGGTGGCAGAGGCAGGCATATTTCTGTGAGTTGGAGGCCAGCCTGCTATACAAAGTGAGTTCCAAGACCACCAGAACGGACATAGAAACCCTGTCTCCAAATACCAAAAATAAAATAAATAAATATAAAATATAATCCTATCATAGAAATCTGTCAGTGGTGAGTGATACATAGTAACTGCTCAGAAAACAGCAGCATCTGGTGCCCAAACACGTACACCTTCCTGACCACCTAGAACCTGAGACAAATTCCATATTTTAAGGTAATCCCTCTTTAAAAGCATGACTGTGGAATGCAGGATGATGAGAGACATCATCTGGAAGTCTGGAAGTCTCAAAGAGATTCCTGGCTCCTAGAAATGAATTAAGTAGAAAGAGAAAACCCAAATCCATCACCATCCACTTTGTAGGCTACAGCGTAGCTCACTGGTATGTTTTAAAATTTGACTAACTTACACTAGAGTGATGCTGGATCAGAATTTAAAGAGTAGAAGAAAAGCACCAAGACCATTGAGGTGTGCTCTGCACCCATGATCAGCGCTGTAATAGCCCTTTGTAAAAGCCCTGGACAGTGTGCATGCTACATGGTTGTGTGTCTAAGACAGTGGTGCTCAATGGGGTTTTATAAATATCCAAAGTGTAACTTGTAGGTCCCCAAGCTAGGATTTGATGCCAGCAGTGTGTCTGCTCTGAACAGCTCCTCTTTTAAGCACAGAACAGGATCTCTTTAGGGTAGGGATCACTAGAGCGCAGTGGGTGTGACAGAACCCACCAAATCCAGGCAGATTCCAAGATGCACATAATTGTCATAATATGTACATATTCTTCCCTTACTTCTTTGTAAGCACCCACCAACCACAAAAAGACAGTCTTGGCTAAGGTTAGAAACTAGAATCCATCAGTTTCGTCAACAAGGAAACTCATGTAAACCCCATTTTGATTCACAATGAATTTTTACCACCCCGCTAACTTTGGAGATGAGATTTGTATCTAGATGGCCGAGCTGTAATCACTTTCTTCTCTACTCGAGAGTTAGCACTGAGCTCCCTGTGGGACCATTCTATCCATTTGCACAATATGCTAGTGCTCTGCCATTTAACCCTGACAATGACATTATAATGTGGGCAACAGTAGTAGCCCAGCTTGCAGATGTGAAGACTGAGGTGTAAGCTGTGCCAGCTGCAGGCGTGAGGTCTAAGAGTGGTGGTTCTTCTGGGCTTTTGGTTGATTCATTTTTATACCTAGGTCCATGTATTTTATGTTAGTTACATCTTAAGATGATAACAGAGGCACAGAAAGTGAATCTCAGAGTGATAAATTTTACCTAAATATCACTTGCAATCTATTATAAATGTTTATAAAAATGTTTGCACAAGAATCCTATAAGATAATTCAGTGTTCAAAGATTTGGTCAAACTAAGCAAAAACAATCAGTAATTTGCAAGTTGAAAAAACAAAACTGGAGCAAATTGTGCAGGTGTGAAATAGATTCCATCAATGGGATTGAAAAGAAAATTAAAACGAAACTTGTAGTGTAAAGTTTCTAGAAAAAAGATGATTTAATCTGAATCACTAAAACGAATCACTAAAACGAACAACAAAACACCGAGTACTTCTTTTTCTCAACACTGGGCCAAACTGTGCATTATTTGCTAATAGAACACTCCTAGCTACTCATATATTCAACCTGAGTTTTCTAACATGCCACCAGCATAACACCAACAAATAATTCTATAATAGTAAATCAAAGACCTAGGACTTCTTGTTCTCCTCTTTCTCTTCTCTGGTCCCCAGCAATGGCAAACATTCTCTTATCTTTAGATGGTCCCATGAAAGTCCTGGATTGGGTTCATATGCCCAGCTGTGTTCTTATTTCTCTTCAATCCAGGAAGCTACTTCACATGATGCTCAGTCCTGCAGGCTGAGCTGAGGACTGGAAGAAGTACCTTTTCTCCCATTTTGTCCCTCTGGGCTGGCCACACACGGAAGCTCTCCTACCTTGACTGTGTCAGAAACATTCCCGCCCTCTCCCTACAGCCTCTAAGATCCACCCTGGAACTCCCTCATGGCTTGAAAATGGCATTCGCCTTGCCGCTGGGGAAGGAGACATCTCCCTCAGCTTTCATTCAGTTGACAGAAGCCCACAGCCTGGGAGTGGATAGACGCCTTCCCAGCTCTCTGTTTTCCCTCCGGTGCTCCATACACAGATCTTAGCTCCAGAGGGATTCTAGCTCATCTGTTAAATTCACATTTTAAAAGAGAATTTCCAAAACAGTCTGTGCCTCACCCCGGTCCTTAGTTCAGGGAGAAGGGTTGCCACATGATTAAATTATGGCACTCACATTTCCTACAGTGAGACTGAAGCGTTCCTTTGTGTTGGGTTTTCTGCTCCTTCGCTGTACGTAGTGAGCATCGCCATGGTGCAAAGCCAAGCCTATGAAACAGACAAGAGAGTTAATGTGTGACCAGATGAAGGCACCAGGGAAGAACTCCTTTCCAAGAATTATCACACAAGATAAACCGCAAAGACAGAAGCACAAATGGGAAGAAACCGAAAAACAGAAAGACAGACAGAAGTGAGGAAGTCAAAATAGTGCTCGATGCCATCACCACTCTGATGCCCCAGTACACATTGAGTAGACCCTTGAGGCCACTGCATTTCTTTCTTCCCCTTCAGTTTCTTTGCCCAGGGCTTTCAATAAGACACCTCATTGATCTGAAATACAATCCTTCTCTTTGGGACTCCTATGGGTCCTCAGCAGAAACACAAGAATCTGCTAGATTTTACGAGTCAGGCTGAGCTACAGAGAAGCACAAAGTGAAATAATTATCTACTTATCTACTCACTTTCCTCTGTTACCGTCTTGCCAATAAGTTATTATGGTGTGGACACTCCGTGGAGCCACGGAAGCGTGCGCAAATGAAAGGTGTAGAGGGATGAGATGATGGGTTCCATTCGTTCCCTGATGACAGTAATGGCACACCAAGGAGGGAAAGGGGCATTCTGATTCATAAAGAGAGAGCTGAGCTGAAACCTGGAAGAGCAGACGCTGGACACTTGAACTTCAGAGCTGCATGTTCTGCAACTGACCCAGAGGTTAGTTTAAATATAAAGCAGAGGTGGACATTTGTTTCAAATGCTTTTTTCTTTTCCTTTTCATTGTCTTTCGTTCTATATTTTGTCTACTTAAGAGCAGACAGCCTGCAAACTCTGCCATTGCTACAGTTATCTGCACCAGCGTTTCTAGGGAGCTCACACACGGCCAAGGTCACGTTTGCACAGCAAGCAGAGGTTCTTTCCCCTCCCCAAAGTTCTACTTTCCTCGCATCAATGTTTCCATCTTAACACAAAGTTGCACAGAAATAGAACAAGAAGGGCAACTGCCCCCTCGTCTTCTTGTGGCCTTCTCATTGTGTCAACAAAATAGATAGTGTACAGAATTTGGACTAAACCCATGAGTCTAAGAAAGATAGTGGTAAAATGTGGGCACATAAAAAGGTATTATTGTGACAGACAAGGTGGCTCAGCAGTAAAGACACTGTGGACAAGCCTGAAAACCCACCCCAGAAACCACACTGGAAAGAGATAACTGACTCTGTCAAGACGTCCTCTGATCTCCACATGGATACTCTGTAGACGCATGCCCACACCCAAATGCACACCTCCCTTCTTTCTGTGGAGGCATTATGTTTCCAGACTCATGCTACTGCCCCCGAGCTTTACACAGGTCCTACGGGTTCAAACTCGAGTTGACTCTGAGAGACATGGAACTGAAAGCCTCATATGCATTCTCTTCAAACAATTAGTGCCTTCATGGGAAGACCTATTTTAGCCCCATTCACAGAGAGGAAAGCTGAGGCTCAGATTTCACAGAGCTTCTAAGTAGCACCAAGGTCTTAATCTGTCCAATGTTAAAACCCACATTCTCCTCATGTCCTTTAAGCCTATGAGCTCACTGTTTCTCTGTCTCACTCCCTTCCTCCCATCTTGCTTAAAATGTTCAGTATTCCTCCTTATCCTCTTCCACTAGGAACAAAGATCGAATTTGCCCAGCATGGCCCACTTGTCATCCCAATCCATCTCAGTGAGTGTCTTCACAGTTTGGTTCACATATCAGACTCCATTCTTATGAAGTTCTCACTCAACCCATCCTCAGCTTCCTCACAATGATTTGCCTACAAATAAGGGTCAAGACTCACCTTCTTGGCAGAGCTGGTAAGAGATACCTTGTCTCTTTCCACAGGAGCCTTTGCTCCTTCCCTGCTTCCCTAATTGCAGCATAGTGATCCTGCAGCACAGCACAGTCAGTCTGCTCAACACTATCCCAGCTTCAGACAGCATCAGCTACCACAGCTCTTCACCTAGACTTCCAGCTTCAGAAGACACTAGCTACCACCATTCTTCACTCATGGTGCTGGATGTAGCAATAAATTGAAAACTTTGATCATCTTCTTTAGATTGAGATACTTGAGAATAGCAATTTTGTTCTGGTCATTGTTAAAGCCCGGATGCTCAACATCATGACAGGCGTAAACCATGGTCTCCCTAAACTAGGAGCTGAAGCAGACACAACTAACGCTGCAACAAGGCCAGTGGGAAGTGAGGACCCGACCTCCTCCACATATGTGTGGTACAACACAGCAACTTGCAGTAGGGCTGAGTCTCTAGCAGTATGTACTCCAGGGTTCAAACCCGAGCTCCATCACTAACAATTCCTGAAATTACGTGCCTTCCAAGGGACATTTCTCCTGTGATTAGCTCAGCTTCTCTCCAGCAGCTTCATATTTGTTTGACTTGAGTCCCATATTTTAATTATTCTAACATATTATATAATCTGCAGAAATTAGCACCATGTTGGCCCTGCTCTCTCCACATCTGTTACAATATCTGTGACATAGAAGGTACTAAGTAAATGTGTTGAGTGATCTTGATCTTGGAGGATAATCAGCTTCGAGGGTGCTTGTGTTCTATGTGCATAAAGTGCTGAAATTGGAATCAATGTTCAGAACATTATAGACCCATAAACAAGAAGTATACAGCTATAGCCATCTCTCTCTTTCTTCCAGGTCTCCTACTGTTTCTAAAAATTGTTTTTATTGAGCTATATATTTTTCTCCACTTCCCTCCTTTTTCCTCTCCCCTTCCACCCTCTCCCATGATCCCCATTATTCCAATTTAATTAGGGGATCTTCTTCTACGTCCCAAGTTGATTAGATCCATGGATGTCTCTCTTAGGGCCCTTTTTGTTGCCTAGGTTCTCTGGGATTGTGTGTAGGCTGGTTTTTCTTTGCTTTATGTCTAAAAGCCACTTTTGAGTGAGAACATTTGATATTTGTCTTTCTGAGTCTGTGTTATCATACTCAATATGATGTTTTCTATATCCATCCATTTGCCCACAAATTTCAGGATGTCACTATTTTTTTCCACTTTGTAGTACTCCATTGTGTAAATGTACCACATTTTCCTTATCCATTCTTTGGTGGAGGGCCATTTAGGTTGTTTCCAGGTTCTGGCTATAACAATCAATGCTGCTATGAACATAGTTGAGCACATGTCCTTGCAGTACAATTGAGCATCCTTTGGATATATACCCAAAAGTGGTATTGCTGGGTCTTGAGGTAGGTTGTTTACTAATTTTCTAAGAAATCACCATACTGATATCCAAAGTGGCTATACCAATTTGCACTCCCACCAGCAATGAAGGAGTGTTCACTTTACCCCATATCCTCTCAAGCATAAGTTGTCTTCAATGTTTTTGATCTTGGCCATTCCTACAGGTTGGAATCTCAGTTGTTTTGATTTGCATTTCTCTGATGGCTAAGGATGTTGAGCAATTCCTTAAGTGTCCTTCAGCCATTTTAGATTCATCTGTTAAGAGTTCTTTGTTTAAGTCTGTACCCCATTTTTTATTGGATTGTTTGTTATTTTGATGACCATTTTGTTGAGATCTTTGTATATTTTGGAGATCAGCTCTCTGTCCAATGTGGGGTTGGTGAAGATCTTTTCCCATTTGGTAGACTGTCATTTTATCTTGTTAAACATGTCCTTTGCTTTACAGAAGCTTCTTAGTTTCAGGAGGTCCTATTTATTAACTGATTTTCTCTGGGTCTGTGCTACTGGGATTATATTTAGGAAGTGATCTTCTGTGCCATTGAGTCCAGGTGTACTTCCCACTTTCTTTTCTATGAGGTTCAGCGTGATTGGCTTTATGTTGAAGTTTTTGATCCATTTGGACTTGAATTTTGTGTATGATGATAGAAATGGATTGATTTTCATTCTTCTACATGTTGATATCCAGTTATGCCAGCACCATTTGTTAAATATGCTTTCTTTTTCCATTTTATATTTTTTGGTTTTCTGTTGAAAATCATCTGTTTGTAGGTGTCTGGATTGATATCTGGGTCTTCAACTTGGTTCCATTGGTCCTCTTGGTCTGTTTTAATGTTAATACTAAGCAGTTTTCAGTACTGTACCTCTGTAGTAGAGCTTGAAGTCAGGGATTATAATGCCTCCAGAAGTTCCTTATTTGTACAGGATTGTTTCGGCTAGCCTGTTTTATTTTTGTTTTGTTTTGTTTTGTGTGTGTGTGTGTGTGTTGCTTTTCCATTTGAAGCTGAGTATTGTTCTATGAATTATTTTGCTGGGATTTTGATGGGCATTGCATTGAATCTGTAAATTGCTTTTGGTAACATTGATTGCCATTTTTACTATGTTAATTCTGTCTATACAAGAGCATGGGAGATCTTCCCATTTCCTGGTGTCTTCAATTTCTTTCTCCAAATATTTAAAGTTCTTGTCATACAAGTCTTCCACTTCTTTGGTAAAGTTACTCCAAACTATTTTAGCCTATTTGTGGCTATTGTGAAGAGTGATGTTTCTCTGATTTCTCACTCAGCCCATTTATCATCTATGTAAAGGATGGTTACTGATTTTTTTGAGTTAATCTTGTATCCGGCTATATTACTGAAGGTGTTTATGAGTTTTAGAAGTTCCTTGGTATAATTTTTGTGTGTGTCACTTACGTAAACTTTCCTATCATCAGCAAATAGTGAGAGTTTGACTTCTTCTTTTCTGATTCATATCCCCTTGATCTCCTTTTTGTAGTGATGAGGGGAGCGGGCCTGCCTTCATCCTGCCCTGCTCCCACACAGCTAACTTATACCCGGAAATAACAACACACAAATTGTATTTATTTAAACACTGCCGGGCCCATTATATCTAGCCTCTTCTTGGCTAAATCTCACA
>LOEQ01002015.1:223435-235505 GCA_001685075.1 Bramus lutescens | reverse complement strand
TGCTTATCTGGTCTTGATTTAATTTTGGTAAGTGATATTTATCCAGAAAAAAATGTCCATTCCCTTTAAGTTTTCCAATTTTATGGAGAACAGGTTTTCGAAATATGACCTGATGATTCTGTGGACTTCCTCCGTGTCTGTTGTTATTTCCCCATTTTCATTTCTGATTTTATTAATTTGGATGTTCTCTCTCTGCCTTTTGGTTAGTTTGGAAGAAGGTTTGTCTATTTTGTTGATTTTCTCAAAGAATCAACTTTTTGTCTCATTGATTCTTTGTATTGTTCTCTTTGTTTCTGTCACTTTGATTATTTCCTGCCATCTAGTCCTCCTGGATGAGTTTCCTTCTTTCTGTTCTAGATTTTTCAAATGTTCTGTTAACTCACTAGTGTGGGATTTTCCAGCTTCTTTATGTAGGCAGTTACTACTATGAACTTTTTCTCTTAACTCTGCTTTCATTCTGTCGCATAAATTTGGGTATGTTGTGTGGTCATTTTCATTAAATTTTAGGTAATCTTTAATTTCTTGTATCTTCATATGCATATTTTTCTTTGGGTTGGGAATTTTTTTCAGTGATTTTGTTGAACAGATTTTCTGTGTCTTTGAGTTGTACTTTTCCTTCTTCTATCCCTATTATTCTTAGGTTTGGTATTTTCATGGTGTCCCATATTTCCAGGATATTTTATGTTGAACTTTTGTCAAATTTAATATTTTCTTTAACCAATGAACTTATTTACTCTATCTTCAGCGCTTGTTATTCTCTTTTTCATATCTTGTATTCTGCTGTTTATGCTTGCATCTGTGGTTCCGGATTATTTTTTCATATTTTCCATTTCCAGAATTCCCTCAGTTCATGTTTTCTTTATTGTCTCTATTTTGGCTTTCAAGTTGTGAATAATTTCTTTCATCTGTTTGATTGCTTTTTCTTGTTTTTCTTTAAGGTATTTGTTGATTTCTTCCAATTTTTATTGATCTTTTCCTCCATTTCTTTGAGGGCATCTTTCATTTCTTCTTTAAAGGCATCAAACATTCTCCTAAGGTTATATTTTAGGTCATTTTCTTCTTATTCCTCTATTTTGGGGTGTTCAAGTCTTTCCATTATAGATCCACTAGTTTTTGTTGGTGTTGTGTTGCTCTTTGTGGTGTTGAGTGTGCTTTTACCTTGTCTACCCATCTTTTTTCTCTGATTGGTTTAGTTGGGGCTATATCTCTGGTGATCAGTATTTCAGGTACCAATAGATCCAAGGCTTAGATGGTTGTTCCTCATGGTGCAGTTAGGGCCATGGTTCAAGGTCACTCAGCACTCTTGGGCCTTGCTCTGCAGTCCCAGAGGTCTTTCAGGCCTGGTCCCAGGGAGGTAGCTTGCTTGGGGCTGCTACCACAGAGGTTGCTGGCTTGAGCCTGCTCCATCAGAGGTCCCTGATTCAGACCCAGTCCCACAAAGGTCTCTGGCTTGGGCCTGCTTCCTCGGTGGTCACTCTCTTGTACCTGTTCCTGTGGAAGTCCCTGCCTTGGGTCTGCTCTGGAGGTCGCTGGCAGAGGTCACTGGCTCTGGCTTGTTCCCACGTATGTCCCTTGTTTCTCTAATACGTTCCCTAACTGCAAATAGCCACACAGTGCCCATGCCATTTCACATTTGCTTTCTCTAGCAAGCCAAGGTTTCTCTGTTATAGGAGCTGAGAAGGCTGCTTTCTACACATAGATTCTAGGAAGAGCCCTGCCCTGGAACATTCTCTGGATAATAATCAGCCCGAACTTTCAGTCAAATTAGCATAGTTCTCACCCCGTTTTAAGGTATCAAGCAATGCTTTCTGTGTGACTCCTGTCTTTTAAATGATCCTTTTTTCTTTATGTTACATTCATTTTATCATAATTAATACTTGTAACAATTGTATAGTCATTACTGTAACAATATTTAGCTCTCTAACCCTAACATGGATTTGTCATTCCCTTCCACCAAAAAGTTAATGTTTTCATTTTAATTCAGGGTGCTGCTTCAGTCTCTCAAAGTGTGAGAGTGAGGGGAATAACTTCAACATCAGACTTCTTGGGAAATACAAAAGTAGCACAGTGAATATCGAGACTATGCTCTATTGCATATTCTGCGATATTTCACATGCTTCTTCTGAATGCAATGGCAACCCCACAAAGGTTCCTATTTTCTTTTTGTTTTTTATAGTTGAGAAAACTGAGACCAAAAACATTTAACCCACTCTAGATCACATAGCTATTAGCTAATATTAGTTACCAGAGCCAAAGTCTGAAGAAAATTCTCTAAGCTAATACAAAAGCCTTCTCATTCATTGTGTGTGTGTTGTGTGAAATACTCTATCAAAGGCTGAGCAGATGATTTTAAAGAAAGAAAAGCATAGCAGGCTTGCTGACATGTTAAGCGACTTCAGGAGACTGGTGCCCTGTTTTTAGAATCAATGTACAAGTACACAGGGCTCTGCAGGAGACAGAGGCAGCTTTCCCCAATCACCACACTCAGTGACTCAATAACAACCATCTCTGTGACGTGAAACTTAGTTGGCAAAGATTCTGTAGGTGAGCGTGGTTGTAAACTGGAGATGGGGAGATGCTGGGGTTCTGTGCACTGTCAGAAGCCATCTTCCAATAAGAATGGAGGAGAGAGAAAAGAGGTGCTTGCTGGAGAACGAGTCTGCCATGAGATGGGCATCAGAGCATAGCTTTCCTGCCAATAAAGACACCAGCATGAATAAGAAAACCCAGAGACAGGTTCTAGGGTTCAACCCGAAGATCAGAAAAGCAAAGCAGCCAAGCCAATAGAGAGTTCTTATGTCTGAGAAATCCTCAGACTGAAAAGGCGCAAGTTCCTGTCTCATCCTGCCTTATATTCCTCTCTAGTGTTAGGATTAAAGAAAGGTGTGTGAGTCCTTGGTACTGGAATTGAAGGTATGAGCCACGACCTCCTGGATCTGTCTCTGGATCTTGTGTAGCCCATGGTGGTCTTGAACTCACAAAGAGCCATCTGTCTCTGTCTCCCAAATTTTGGGATTAAAGGTATGTGACACCACTGCCTGGCCTCAAGTGGCTTAGTTTTTTACCTTCTGGTCTTCAGGCAAGCTTTATTCATATGACATAATAAAATATCACGATAATGGTGTGACTTGGGGACTAGAAAATGTCCATGGCTGACTCAGGTCTCCTTGTTTAATCATTCTGTATGTAAACAGGATGGTAAGACTCAGCGGAGACAACATCAGGAAGTTGAGGATCGGAGATGAAGGGGTGGACACATGCAAGGCTGTTTGCATGCGATCACCAGAGGCAGCGCTTTCTGCCACACACCTGTCATCTATAGTTGCCCAGAAGCCATAACTTCCCTCTGGGTGTTCAGAGTCCTTCCTTAGGTCCTGCTCAGAAAACACCTGAAATGCCACTGTCAAGGTAGATAACCCAAAACTGTATTTCTGCTGGGGCTATTCAATGCTAGAAAGTAATTTCTTTGAAGGTAAAGACATGGAAGAAATAATGTTCATGGGTTTAAGTGACAGTGAAAAACTGCATTAGGATACAAGAAAAACATAAGTAGCCTCAAAGGGTTTCTGACTTAAAGCTTCCCCTCTCGCCTAATCTGCTGAGTTAACCGCCCTGATCCCCTAGTCTGTAGATGTTCAGTTCCCCAGCACAGAACATGAGAGATTGCCACCTTATCTGTTTACATAGCAACTCATCCACTTAAAATCTGGGAGAGAATTCACGGGAGTTCCAGAATGTAGCTCTTCCAGGGTGCATCATTTAACCCCCAATGAGGACCAGGCTCTCAGGGATCCTCATGAGAATATCTGCAGATATTCCCATGCCATGTTCTGCTATTGGGATAAACAATGCATTGAAATGGCTTAGGCTTGCCTGGTATAACTGACTCTGAGAAAGATACTGACAAGCAGAAGCCTCCCCAAGGTCAATGGCAGCCAGTGCTTGCAGTGAAAGGGTGAAAAACACCCTTCCCAGCATCTCTAATTCACAGACTTGCCTTAACTCCTCCCCTTGAGGTTCTAATATGACCTGCTAACTGCTCCCTTTCTTTCCTCTTCACACACCTCAGGACTTTTTATCTCTACCCTACTATTTTCAGCTAACAGAGTATTTGGGACTCAGTCCAGGAATAAAGGTTCTCAGAACTGGATCCCAAATAGCCCATTTTGCATTAACATGCCATCCAAATAAATATGCAACATCATCCCAGCAGCATATCCGTATACACATAAATAAAGCATCACCTGCAACAATTGAAGTGTAGGGGACAGCAAGGAATGGCTAACCCTTCACTCCATGACTGATGAGGACTCTCTATGCCCAGAGGAAAAAAGAAACAATGAGTGTTTAGTTCTAGTGGAGTTATCTAATATTCTCTTTATTGGTCTATTGTTTCAAAGACAGGAACGTCTCAATGTGACCAGTCTATCTTTCTAGCATTGCCATTTTGTTCTGAAAACCTTAAGCGTTTCTGAGTACGGAGAGAACAGCGTATTGACTCCATTATACCTAAGGCCAATGGTGATGAATAAATGGCTACTCTTATTTCACCTACAACCTCCACCTCCTACTATGCCGTAACATTTTAAAACAAGTCCAAGGGCATCATTAGCTCAACTATGAATATTTCTCTGTGTATTCTGGTAGAACAAAATGACATTTCTCTTTCGGAACTTCACGTTCTATTAAACACATACATATTCTTCAGAAGCTCCTCAGGCATCCCGTCATGTAGTCCGGTGAATGGAAACCTGGAGATTAGGATGGATTTTTTTTTCTACTCTTTGCTGATCTCCAGAACACCAATAAAAGAAAGTTCAAACACATAGCCAAAGTGTCCACCTCATGTGTATGAGCAGTGTCACCGTGATGGCATGTGTAAGCGAATCTAACCATCACAGTATTTTGGAAGCTGAGTAAATTGCTCTCTTTCCTTGGTGTCCTTTTCCGTAAGTTGGGAGTAATACTATCTGCTCCGTGGGTTTCACTCAAACCTTGTGAGAATCCCACAGGGTGATCCATGTGGAGTCACTGTAAATACAGTACACCATTCGATTGTAAGAAACAATTACTGAGCGGGAAAGGCACTGCAGAAACAGCACTCAACGGGAATGTGAAAAGAAGATGGAGACTTATCCATGCTAGCTCAGCTGCCATGGTTCCTGGTGCCTCCCGTGTAAGCTCATAATGGAGGCATGCTGAGGAGCCCTGGAGGGCACCACTGCAAAGCAGTGTCAGGAGAGGCTTCCTCAGTATGATCTCAATCGATAAACCTGCCATCCAAGGCAATGCAGCCTTCCTCCTCTGTTATTCAGTTACAAAAGACACCAGAAAAACTGTACTTTTTCACCTTTGCTGAGACCTGAACAGAGAAACGAACCACTGTGTTCTTTCCCCGTAGAGGAAAGAAAAAAATCTAATAATAATGCTTTTCTCAGCCGGCCTGATAAATGACGGGACCAGCTGAACTGTGCTCAAATGATTTTTCTTTTGTGAGGGGGAGAAAAAAAAAAAAACGTGATCCATCTGAATTCAAAGACCAAATGCATTTTAAAGGCAGAAAGACCAGGTGAGAAGGATGGACAGTGGATTTCAACACAAAACTTTCCCTCACAGGGCTCCCCATAAAAAGCCCAGGAGGCAGAGTGACTGCTGGGAGTGACTGGGAAGGAATAAAATAACCGTTAGTTATACAATGGCACTTTGTCTGCAGAGACACACGCGGTGACCATGAGTTTTCTCCTAACATTCAGAACGTGGGTTCTCATGCATCCTAATAGCTCATTGAGGACAAGATGGTGACAACTGAACTAATCAGGACAAAGGCTTTCTTCCTCTATGCAACATGTCTACAAACACATGCAGAGACATGTTACGTTTGTTATTATTAATTTTAAAATAATAATAATACCGCGGGGTCAGTTGTTGGGGTGTACAAGTTTGATCTCGGCACTCAAGACAGGAGCAGGCAGATCTCTGCTAGTTTGAGGCCAAACTGATCTACATGGAGAGTTCTGGGGTAGGCAGGGACACATAATAAGAACTTGTCTCAAAAATCATCATCATCATCAACATCATCATTATCAAATGTCACTATGTATTTATAAGGGAAGCATAGCAAGCGGTCTTCCTAATCAAAATGGCTTAACACACAACATGGTTATGTTCCTTCATTAGTGAGGCCTCCATTTCTTTTGGGGTTTCTTCTACTCAGTTCTATTGCTAGAATTCTGAACAGCCTAGACAGTATGGCAGGGGTTCTGAAACACTGTCCTTTGCT
This sequence comes from Bramus lutescens, assembly GCA_001685075.1. Taxonomy (NCBI): domain Eukaryota; kingdom Metazoa; phylum Chordata; class Mammalia; order Rodentia; family Cricetidae; genus Bramus; species Bramus lutescens. The sequence continues at coordinate 229,225 of LOEQ01002015.1, read as the reverse complement.
AAGTAGTCACCGGCCAGCAACATTCCTAAACCCTGGAAGTGTGGCAGAGAGCACACCATGCAGTGTGACACACTGAGTGTTTTAGTAGCTGTGATTAGTACTGTTAAACTGGAGTGTTGTGTGCTGTGACAAATGGACTAAGGCATCTGTGAACTCTTTCTTTGAATTCTTGCCCTGTACAAAGTCTTCTCCTAGTTGTTCTAAGAGAGAGTGGTAAGACCCTTGAGCATCCAAAGCTGAAATCCTACTGAACAGTACAACTATGCAATCAACCAACAACTGACAAGACGTCAGGCTGCTACTGATCCCACTGTGTTTGAATTGTGTGAGCTAATTGCCTTTTGTGCAGTATGGATGAATGTTGTGTCTCTACTTAGAAACAAGCCTTTTGCAATGTAGGTGCTCTGAAAAGAAAATCTTATCAAGGGGCTTATTGTGCGCAACAGTATATTAAATGATCAAGAGAATCAGCATTAGGGCAAGACTGCAATTCAAATCCTGTGATTGCCACTTCCTGGAGCCGATCTGCACTGTATCTTTTGGCTCATCTGTGAACTGAGGAAGAAAGTCCATCCTACCTTGTATGGTAATTGAGATGATGATGTAAGCTTATGAAAAGGCAAAGTCCATAAAACAATGCTTGGCATGAAGAATGATGTTGATATTAGCTGCCATGCTGGGGAAATGATGCATTAATATAAAGAGCATAAAAAATGAGGATTTGTAGGCAGAGACTACTCGTTCGTTCCCAGCTGCCCAGACCCAGATAATCACACAGAAACTATGTTAATTACAACACTGCTTATTGTATTAGCACAGGCTTCTTATTAACTAACTCTTACATCTTAAACTAACCCATTTCTATTAATCTATGTATCAGCACAAGGCTGTGGCTTACTGGTAAGGATCCAATATCTGTCTCCTTTGGCAGCTACATGGTGTCACTCTCACTTTACTTACTCTCTATACATATCTCTTCCAGCCTGGTTATATTCTGCCCTGCTATAGGCCAAAACAGATCTTTATTAACCAATGGTAATAAAACATATTCATAGCATACAGAGGAGAATCCTACAACATCTCTCCATTTCTGCCTAAATAAAAAGGAAAGTTTTAACTTTAATATAGTAAAATTACATATACAAAACCAAGAATTACAGTTACAATATTTCTTTATGAGTCTAAAGTTTTATATCTAATTTATCATTAATTATAACTAAGGAAAACTATAACTATCTGACCACAGAAAGATATATTACCTAACTAAACAGGAGGTGCATTGTAAGCAGCTTCGAAAACTCTAGAATTGACAAAGGTATCTTGCTGCCTGGACAGTCACCAAAAGTTCTTTTGTAACATTGGGACATCCATCTTCAGCCTATAGACCCATAATATTTGGAAGACTTTTCCATGAAGCAGGAAATTTGAAAGACTGTTCAGCTACTTTCTTCTGTGACCTATAGAATGTGTGAGAAACTCTTTCATGAAGCATGTACCCTTAAGGACTGTCTCACCTTCTTTAGACAAATTCAGCAGTCATTTTTCCATGGGTCCTGCATGTCCAGTTTATACAGCATACCATCAAGCAATACAGGCAAGAGCAGTTTCTTGCCAAAATAACTAGCAAGTTCCATAAGTAGCCTCTTCAATGCCCATCATCCTTTTGAAGGAATTGGTACTACCAGAAACAGATGTGTCTCACTGTCGAGAAAAGTCTATGTTCTTAAAACATTTTAAATACCATATTCTGTAGGTCTTTGAAATGTTGAATATTATCTATCTAACTGAAATATATCTCTGTATATCTAGAAAACCTAATATAATTAAAAGTTTGATTTTTCTAGATGACTAACTATGAATGTGAAATTTTAAATTATATATTATTTTTTAAATGAACTGCATAAACAGAATACCTTAAACAAGAGTAGAAATATACATACAGCAAAATTGAACTCAAATTTGTATCAATAAACCAAAGTCCATACCAGTGCAAAGTATTTATCTCTATATCGTATCCCCCTTATTTTTATTTTTAGAAATTGACTATGACCATAAACACTTGTAATCAACCTCCTTTAAATAAAAACAAACATTTATAAACAATAATTTTGGAAATTTGTGTGTTGTTTTCTCCAAATTTCTTCCTGCTGTTTATTGGGTGAAGTATTTTTAGGGTTCATGGAGACTTTTGGGGTGGTCTTGTTCTATCAGACCACATTAGGCTGAGAGGAATCCACAGGTTCTAATCTGTGGAAACAAAAGCAGAACCTTTTTTCTAAAGCAACATATCCTTAGACCCAAAATTTGAAGTTGAGATACCTTTATGTTGGTTCAGCTTAGCAGCCCCCAGAATCAAATGTTTCCTTACAGTCAAAATATTCAAAGGAAACACAATAATGAACACAATCCAGACTCTCTGTGTATATTCCATCTTACGTGGCATATTTTTACTCATTTAATCTGTGACTGTACTCTTCTACATTACTTTTACTGTCTCTTTAGAGGCTTTGCTTCTTTTTATAAATGTCTATACTACTTTTCTTCTCTCTCCCAAGACTACGTGCATTTTTAAACATGCTGTATCTCATTTAGGGGTCTTTTATGTCTAAATCTGTTCAATTGTGTATCTGAAATCCTTTTATGACAAGGAGTATTTTAAAAATGGTAAGCAGTGTGGTTGTGGCATCTCTGGATGCTGCCTCTACCTCTCTTGGCCTTTCGATATGGTGGAGGTACGTTTACCATCCTCTTTAGGACTGCTGGGTGGGAGCCATGCGTACCATCTCAGCTCTGGGAAGCACTGTCTGAGTAAAAGCTAAATTTGCCATGCAGCATGCTGCAGGGCCTGGAAATCTCTCCGTGTATGGCAGCGGGAATCCGCCGTGCTTTCCTGCCTGTGCACGTCTAGCAGACCCAATCCAACAGTTTGATCAGACAGGGGTGCTGAGCAACAACGGTGCTCTCAGCTACTTTCCTTCTAACCCCAAGTGGGTATACAAGCACCCGGACCCGAAGTGTGTGGCTGACCATGCGAGTTAGCCCCAAACATACGGGGGCCATTTGTAGATGAGATTTCTTGTTCATTTCCTGGCTGCTCAGACCTGAATAAGCCTCCAGCTGTCTGACTACCTTAGAATCAGATATGAAGGTACCAAAGCTCTAAGGTGGGGTTGAGCGTTCAGAGTGAAACATTCAAGAAGGAACAGAATAGAAAACAGGTGAGATTCACAACTCATGTGTGTGTGTAAGTGTGTGTGTGTCTGTCTGTCTGTCTGTCTGTGTCTGTGTCTGTGTGTGTTTCTATTAACCAGGACTCTTCAGGAAAGTAGAATCAATAGATGGATAGATAGGTGAAAGACAGAGAAATAAAAAATAGATGACAGGTGATATATGGATAGATGATGAGATAGATAGATACATGGATGGATGGATAGAAAGACAGACGGACAGACAGACAGACAGACAGACAGATAGATACATGGATGGATGGAGATTTATTAGATAGATACATATGTATGTAATAAAATATATATTTGTCGAGAGAGATCAGTGTTTATACTGAGAAATTGACTAGTATGATCATAGAGACTGAGAAATCCCATGACCTACCATCTCTAAGCAAGATTCCCAGGAGAAAACTCACAGTGTAATAATTTCCGGACCAATGATCAAATGGAATTGATTAAGAAAGCTCCAGTCTACAGTTAACACCAATGTTACAGTTCAAATAGGCCAGCAAGGAAGCAAAGATTTGACTTCATCTTGCTCTAACTCTTGGTTCTGTTCAATGGATTGAATAGTGTTCACCACAACAGAAAGAGAAACTCCACTCTACTGAATCAGATGCTAATCTTGTTTCCAAACACTTTCATGGAGCACACTCTGAAATAATGTTTCCTGATACAGTCAAATTGACACATTAAATTAGCCATCACAGTATTGATGCACCCAGGTAAAAAAATACATTCTCAAAACAGATCTCATTGCACTTCTGAAAGCTGCGGTGAAGGAGAGGAAAGAGTTCCGGCATTAGAGTCAGAAATAAGCAGCCCGAAACTCATCTCTGCTGCTTAGAAACAGCATAAACTTGCGGAAGTCACATGGTCCCCCTCAGCCTCATCCCTTCATCTGTAAAAATTCAGGCTAGTTGTTCTTACTTGGTATGGTTATTTTTAAAATGATTAGAAAAAATGAGCCTATAAAGACTCCTTCTAGATCTTGACACACAGCAGATTCCTAACAAAAGGTAGTTATTATTAATAATTTTGTGATTAGCCATTGTCAATCTTTTCATCTTATAATCAGATAGCTTCTTTTTTTTAACCATTAAACATAGATCAATTATTCCCCAGTGTTTCCTAAACACCTATAATTTTCAAAACACCAGATGAGTGAAACACAGAGTCTGTCTCTTGGGGCTAATTGTAATGAAACAAAACAGTCAGGTCAGCAAATAATCGTAGCAATGAAATAAACACTATGAGACAGGTATGTGCAGTACAGTAAGTGGGCTTGCTCTGGGAGGAGGAAGGCTCAGGACAGCCTGAGGAGGCCAGAGGCCTCTGCTTAGAGGAAATACAAATGACAATGAATTAGCTCAGAAGAACAGAGAAAACTCCCATGAGGTCCAGGCAGGAAGGTCATTTCAAGCTGAGGGGACAGCATGAATACATGGTACATTCCAGAAGCAGCAGCCGCTAGAGAGGAAACCAAATGCTCAAAGGGGAAAACCCATAGACAAGTCATACAGGGTGTGTTTATAGCCACCATCTTGGAGAATGAACTCAATTGCGCAGCTAATGTGCACTCAGTCTCTTTCAGTGAGATGTGAGATTTTGTCCTCTCAGTGTTTCTTTAGCCACTGTAGAAAAGGAACAGGGTTACTGCTCTCTAACATCCCGGAATACATAGGTGAGGCTGGTAAAGGATGGTTTCTTGCAGCCCTGTTTAGGGAGAGAGGCTACCCACAGGCCCCACGGAAGTGTGTGAAGTCCTAAAGACAAGTCCCAGTTTTACACGGGCAACCTCGTGGGAGCTCAGCAGTGTGAGGTGAGCCAGAGGATGGGAAGCCAAGGATGAAGTTTGGTGACTCAACTACACTAAGGTGTTTCTCTAGAGGGAGGAGAAATTAGTGAGCGAAGTCCGGGTAGACGCTACTGCTGTAAACCTAACGTCCACAATTTCTGCGTGAGCCTGAGGTTTGGTAGGGCTTAGTAAGATGCTCCTACAATAAGATGTACCTGCAAAGCAGGATGACATTAAACACGGGGTTTTCCTTTCCTTCACTGATTTCAATCTGCACCTCTAAATTCTTAATGGCAGGTCAGTCCTCAGTCTAACAGTAAAGCTGATTCTCTTTAGCCTGGGAACTCTGTCTTCCCTCCTTTGCTATACTCCCCTACATTCTAACTGCCACTGTTTGGGGCCAGCTGTAGGATCCCAGCCCCTGCCGAATTGGCTTACTCATCCTCTACATCTAGTTACTCATCCCTGGATACAACTGTTATAGCACATCTCCTCTCTGCCCTTAAGATACCATCTGCCTCCTGTTAGAGGCTTTCCAGGCTTGGGAGTTCAGGAAGGAGAGGTACACACCCAGGCATTAGTCTCCACACAGGATACCAGCTACCCAGTAAAAACCAGGATCTATCCCTGGTGCGAGAGTTAGTTTATTGGAGCCCATTCCCTATGGTGGGATGTCATGCTCAACCTTAATGCAGAAGGTCCTGCTCCAACTTAATGTGCCAAACTTCATTGCCTTCCCATACCGGAGGAGTGGATGGGAGTGGA
>LOEQ01002015.1:210445-223415 GCA_001685075.1 Bramus lutescens | reverse complement strand
GGCAGAGAGAACTGCAGATGGATTGTAAAATGAAATTTTAAAAATTAGTACGAAAGATACCAGCTCCCAAGAGTCTCCTCTTTGGTCTTTTCTCTAGCTGGTCAGAAAGCAGAGTGAACAGCAAATGCTCATTATGGAGCAGGAACCTGTAATCCAAAATTTTATACCCACTTAATATCACTAACTTTCCAGCTACATCTCGCTGGGGATGGGCAGGAAACCTTAGCTTGCCATGGGCTCCCCTGTTGAGTTGGCATTGCTCATCTTCAATGTATCCAGTCAATCAGGCATTATAAAGTGAGGTCAACACATCCCGGTGACCTTCCTACAGTGAGTGTTTTGTCCGTCTGCCTAGTGGCCTTGAGTCAGCAGCGCCTAGCCATCTGGAATGGGAGTGCAAAGGACAGAGGTACATTGTTCTGGAAGACCCAATGTATCAGGGCTGAGACAGAGATGGGCTGTTTGAGGGATGGGCCAAGGCCTGCTGAGTCTGCCTTCTGAGAGAGCAGAGATCTGCCTACTTTTCCCTATTTAACTATTTTCCATTTATTTTTGGCTCAGCCTCCTGGCTCTTAAAGATATACTATAATATTATATGAATTTTAGTAATGTGTGTGTATAAAATGAAGCACACACAGAGACACATACGGAGAGAGAGAGAGAGAGAGAGAGAGAGAGAGAGAGAGAGAGAGAGGGAGAGAGATCCATGTAGTTGTCAGTTAGTATATAAAAGTAACTTTTTTCTGGAACAGTGAAAGTTTGGTCTCAGTGGTGAATGTGTTGGTGGCCAGTGATTGAGAAAGCTGGGGAGGAGGTGGCCATCACGGCACCACTGAGACATGTACATACATGTGATGTAGGTAGAAACTTCTGACCTTCAACATGGACCTTCATGCTGGTCTTCAGGGATGATCCTTAAAATTTGAGAAGCCAGTTACACTGATGAAAAGCACCCCATCTATGCGCTTTGCATCGTGTTTCAATGTCATTAGCCCCTGACATTTTCCACTTGCCCTCACTTGTCCAGAATTGATTGCTGTGACATATTTCTCCAAAGACTTTGCTCCTACCAATTTCCTAACTGGAAACATTTAATCTGACACCTGACTTGAGTTTTTTTCACTTTAATTCTTGCATATTAATTGGCCCATTATTGCCACTCTCAACTTGCCCCAAACAGTGCTTTGAAAGCAGCTCTCCTCCACTGCAGGTGTGTTCTGTCCCTCACAAACAGAACACAGTGTGTACTAGAAGGGGTGTCCCTTCAGGCTGGATAGTGTGGGGGCTGGAAGCCAGTGAGCATGCAGAAAGCTGCTCCATTCTCTCTCTACCACGGTCTGTGGCAGGACAGTCAAGGGGAGGTCAAGAAGAACAAACAGAAGTCACTTTGTGTCCCTCGTTGCTTCCTTGTCCTTCCCCAGCCCCTTCCACATTGTACACCTTTTGAAACAAAGTGTTGTTCAAACTGCTTTTTCCTTATTTTTTTTATTATTTATTATGTATACAATATTCTGTCTGTGTGCATGTCTGCAAGCCAGAAGAGGGCATCAGACCTCTTTACAGATGTTTGTGAGCCACCATGAGGTTACCGGGAATTGAACTCAGGACCTTTGGAAGAGCAGGCAATGCTCTTAACCACAGAGCCATCTCTCCAGCCCTGTTTGTTCCTTATTAAGTTTGAAATCAACCTGCCTCTGTTGAGATTGCAGCTGGACTGGAATTCAAAGGGAACACTGAGCAGAAATGCTTTCTTGTCTTAGGCTTTGGCCATTTTCTGTGTAAAACCCTTTGTGGGTACAAAAATGAAAAAGGAGAGAAGCAGGACCATTCTCAGAACAACTTTCTGTGGTGAACTGTTCTGAACGCTAACCAAACTGGAGGACTGCTCCCTCCTTCACAAGCAGCCAAGGTTCAGATGGTCTTATAGCAGCGACTGTTCCTTTGCAGTGCACAGCAATCCTGTCTGAACTGGAGAAACAATGATCTGACAGGTTCTAGGGTACCTGTTAATCTGATCAGCCTGCTACACCAGAGGAAAGCAGCTTGCCACCCTCAATACCACCTTTTCTTGGAGGGGTCATTAGGCCTGTGGGGCATTTTTACAAAGATTAAATTTACTCTACTCTTCTCCAGCGAAAGGTTGCCTGGATAATGACCTTCCCTGTCCAGCATGATTACTGATCCTATCATCTTTCCCCGGCCTCTACAAACTGAAATTGCAAAAAAAAACTGTAACGCGTTTTTTCAATGCCTTGTTAAGGAAGTAGGAAAGTCACAGCCCACACATCCTCAATCCTCCCTGTCTTCAGGCTTTGAAGAATCTGGTCAATACTCAGTCCCACTAAAAAGCAACAAGCAAGTTGCTGGCCTGACTCTTGGCTCTAGGCTCATCTCTATTCTGCATTTCCTCTTGTGCACAGTGTTTTCTTAGCCTTGTCAGGAAATTCGTGTGAAGCAACTAATCACATTGAGGCTGGTATTTCAGTAAAATCAAGAGAATCAAAGGCATTCGAGTCATTGCGAAGCTCAGAGCTTCAAAGGCCCAGGCATTTCAGCCAGGCCCTCTTTATTTAACAAGACATGGAAGAGGGCCACTGTTGAGGAGCCAGCAACAGAGCTGTGTAAAAGATGCCATCCCCTAAAGCGACCTTTGTGCTGAGATCCACCTTTGTGCAAGCCCCTGACTTTGATCTGGGCTGAGCCCCACCACTCCTCTCCACATGGGTTCCACAAAGCTAACTTGAGAGTTCCTGGCATTAAGAAAAGCAGTGGGGGGTGGGGCTCTCTTTGTTTCTTTCTTCTCATAGGAAATGATCCCTTTGTTTCTCCAGCTAGTTTTGTGAGAATTTGCCAATGCTACTTGCATGTCAATCAGAATTAACTTATAATCCTTTCATTTCCACACAAGAAAGAATATGGCAACATTTCCATATCCAGCCTTTCTCACATATCCTCAGAGGTTCCCATTTCCTCCCCAGGAAAATCCAGTTATTTATACAGAGCATTTTCTCCCAGTAGGGCAATATTGCCTCCAAGAAGGCAAATTTGATTCAGGACTTACAGGGATAGTCGGGGGAGGGGTCTTATTCATTTAGGTATGAATAACATATAGTATGTAAATAAATATAAAGCATATCTATAATATTAACTTTCCATAGAGGCAACTAGGAGGAGATTACAGAAAGACTTGTTGCCTACAAAGACTCTTTAGGGAAGCAACAATCAAATTCATTCCATGCTAACGCTTCTGTAGAGACAGTTTCCCCAATGTTTCTTAGAATCATGTAGCCACCTGCTCACATAACACTGGGCACTGGGCTAGTTTCTACTAGGGCGTGTACAATACAACATTATAAACTAGGTAGGCCGAAAACAACAGAAAGTCATTCTCTCATGGTTCTGGAAGCTGAAAGTCCTCTTTGGAATTCCGCTAGAGAACATTGGTTCCACATCTCTTTCTCATCATCTGGTGACAGCCAACAAGCCTTATCTCTCATTGGTTCACTTTACCCTCTCTCCGTCCCTGGTAAGTCTCTGTCTTCATGTGATGGTTCCCTTCCTGTTTCTATTTTAATCTCTTAAGACCACCAGTCATATTGCATCAGGACCACCCTCATCCCATGTGACCTAATCTTAAATTCTTACTTCAAAATCAGGTCAGTTTATTGCAACACACCCCTTTAAAAGGGATGTATGTCAGCCCCAGTAGATTCCCTGTGTAGAGCTTATAGATGCCAGTCACATGTATAAACATTGTTGAACCTTCTCTTGTCTAACACTCCCAATAGGCAAAGGAATAGGCAAGTGCTGGTTCTAGCTTCCATGTGAGGAGGCACAGTGTGCCATATCTGTTATATTCATATGAGTTTATGTACATGTATATCATCCCCCCCTCTTAAGTACAGAAAACATCAGTCCTTCTTTTTAATCCATTCTTCTTTTGACCCATTCACTCTCAAGTTTTCTTGACTATTAAAGTGACAAAATCCAATATCTCTGACCTGGTATTTATATATACCCTTCAGGCCCTGAAACCTCATCTTATTGGCTCCCAACTCTCCCAAATGATTCCTTGCCATCCTTCTTCATTGTTCCTTTACAAGAGGTAAACTCTACTAATCCTTTAGGATGCAACTCAAACATTGCTTCCCCTAGTAACCCCTCTTTTCCTCCTCCCTCCTTCCTTCCTTCTTTCCTTCCTTTTTTCCCTTCCTCCTTCCTCTCTTCCAAATCCAAACCTAGTGTCCAATCCTCATTATTTTCATAATACTTTACACTTATTTCCACCAATGCCTTTTTTATGTTTCTTCAAAATTATTTTACACACGTTTCCTCCACTAACCTATGAACTTTTACGACAAAATTACACCTTTTTCTGTGTACAAATGCTCCTTGATGAGACTGTATTCTGACAAACCTATCCCTAGTTAATAATATGTCTTACCAGATATTATACCTTAGCCTAACATATTTAAATATGCTTATAATACTTCCACTAACCTAAAGTTTTGGGGGGGATCATCTAACACAAATCTATTGAAGAGTTTACTAAGTATGAAATACCAGTACTTACCCTCAAGCAGTGGCTCCATGATGATGACCAGGATTACAAGTAAGTATCACACCACAGATGTGATACTTTTCTTTTGGAAAAGATCAAAATTCAAAAATCAAAGTACAGTTTCTACTAAGCACTCTTGTATATTACCATAATACATTTTTAAATCATAAATATAACCAATGTAACTGAAGGTCATTCTGAACTCATCATATTGAGTAAATAAAGTTCACTTAAAATTTTGAATTTCAAAACCCACTAAAATTTTTTGCACATGCATTTGTATGTTGGTGTGTGTATGTGTGAGTGAATGTGCACATGAATGTGTAGACCCAGAGTTTACCATAACTGTCTTTCCCCATCATTCATAGATTTTTAGTTTGTTTTGGTTTGACTTGGTTTTCCATTTTGTTTGTATTGTTTGATTGATTTATGGACGATTTCCCACTGAACATGGAGCTTACAAATTTTGACTAATTTCAGTTGCAAGCTTAAGCTGGGGCATCCCTGTGTCTGCCTCTCTAGTCTTAGGATCAAAGTCAGCTTCCACCTCTGCGCAGTCATACATGTACTCTGGGGTTCCAAAGTCCCATCCCCATCTTCATGCTTTCTGATACAAGTGCTTTATCCACTGAGGCATTTCTTCAGCACAAAATTAATTTTTAAAATGTTTCATATTCATGCATGCATATATCTTGGCCTTATACCTAAAAACAAAAAAAATGAGAAATTCTATGGTGAGCTCAATAGAATAATGAAAATTTCAGAGAAATGTTGTGTGAGGCTGGAGCAGGCTGCGTCCTGACGCCCAGCTAGCTTAACCCCCAAAATAACCACACCAAAATTTATTAATTAAAACACTGCCTGGCCCTTGAGCTCTAGCCTCTTATTGGCTAACTCTCACATCTTGATCTAACCCATTTCTAATAATCTGTGTAGCACCACAAGGTCGTGGCTTACCTGGAAAGATTGCAACCTATGTCCATCTCAGGGTCAGAAGGACCTCCTACACCAGAGAAAAGAATTAACAAGCATTAAGACACATTGACAGGGATTATCCAATCCTCACTCTATTTTGATAAAAAACATCAGTCATAAGATTTGAGACAGCAAAACCCAAACAAGAAAAAGTGAAAGAAACCCATACCTAGTGAAATAGAACTGGAAAAAATAAAATAGAATTTACCAAGAGAAGAAAAAAATATTTCATATGGGAAAATGACACCAATGAATGACTTTCTTATAAGAATCAGTTCACTGGAGAGAAGTGGAAAATTTTATAATCCATTAATAGTAATAATGATTCATATACCAGTAAGTTCATTAGCTAGTTGTAAGCAATTCAGTGCTTTAGAGTACTCACAAAGGTTTATAATCTGTCTAGTAGCTAAGACCTGAGCATTTCTATCTAATCCCTCCAAAGAAGCCCACTACCCATCTTTCTCCACCCCACCCTACCCCAATTCCCTCCGTTTTCCTCCAACCACAGATGTGCTTTTGCTTTATTGTTAACATTTCATGTAAATATATTCATTTGCTGTGCAATCTATTGTGATTCTTTCATCTTGCAAATATTCTTGAAAGATTTTTTATTGTATCATTTTGTCACTAATTTATTCTTATGGCCACATCTATAATCTTCCACCAAATGAGTGTTTCATTTTGTCTGTCTACCTACCAAGCGATGGCCATTTGGGTTCATTTTTTTCAATAATCAGAAATAATATTTTTGAGCCTGTGTGTGTGTGTGTGTGTGTATGTGTGTATTTTAAGGTTTTTTGAAGTATTAGTTGATCAGAGAAACATGTCTTCAAATCCTTTGCCATTTTAATCTTTTATCCACCTCAAGTTGACATTTACAAATGATCCAAGATAAAGGTTGAATTTACTTCTCAGAGATGGGCTTGTCCAGTTGTCCATCCAGTTGGTTGACTACTATGTTGATATATCTCAACATCCTTGTCAAAAACAAGTCTGCACTGGCCTCTCATCTCTCCATGTAATTTTTACCAATTCATGTGTTTATCTTTGTGTCAGTTGCTCATGGTCTTTGTTGCTATGGCTTCATTTGAGTTTTGAATTCAGCAAGTATTGCCCCTCCACATCTGTTCTTCATTTACAAGTTTATGTTGGCTGTGTTTTCCCTTACTTTTCTGAACAAGTTGCCAGTCTCTGTAAATAATATACCTGGAATTTTGGCAAAAATTCTATGGAAACTATAGATTAATTTGGGTATTATTGCTATTTTAGCAATAACTAACTCTTGCATTTCCAACACAGTGATGCCTTTCCACTTATTTGGGTCTTCACTATTTCCCTTATCAATGTATAACAGTTTTACTGAATATAAATTTAATACAAATGTGATTAAATTTATTAAGTATTTTATGCTTTTATATTCTGTGCTAAATGAAGTTGGTTTTCCCCTTTCCTTTTAATGTGCTTATCACCATCATATAAAAATACCCTTGTTTTTTGTGTGATAATTTCATATTGTACAACCCCATTAAACATATTTATTGGTTCTAAAATTTCATAACTACCAATTCCTTAAAATTTTCTGTATTCAAGATAATGATATCTACAAATAGATGTCATTTTAATATTTTTCATTGTGGATTATTTTATTTTCATCACACGGCTGTTATATATGGAGCCTCCAGCATAGTTTTAAACTGAAATGACCAAATGGAAATCCTTGTCATGTTCCTGATCATAGGTAGAAAGCTTGTAGCCTTCAGCCATTGTAAATGCTTAGAGCTACGTGCTTGCATATATGACATTTATCAAGAGTATTCATCAGATATCTTGAGAATTTTTTTTTGAGGCATGATCTTGCTACTAAGTAGCCCAGGCTGGGATGGAACTATCAATTCTTCTTTCTCCACCTCCCAAATACTTTACCTGTGGCATGTATCACCATGCCTGAAATTGCTGTTTTTCTTTATTATAAAGTAGGGTATTTTAAAAATGTTTTCCAATATCTATTGAGACAATAATATTCTGTCATCTTTTAGTAGGGTGTTGCACATTGATATTCATATGTCAAACCAATCTTGAATTTGTATAATAAACTACATTAATCATGCTCTATTATGTAATCTATTTTTATCTGTTGATGAATTTGGTTTTCCTGTCCCAGTTAACTCAACGTGGTCATGATCTCCCTATGTAGTCAAGGATAACTTTGATCCCTTAATCCTCCTGTCTCCACCTCCTGAATGATAGGATGACAAAGGTATATCACCATGTTCTGTTCATGTGTTGCTAGGGATTAGACCAAGAGCTTCTTGTATGCTAAGCACACTACCAAATGAGCTATATCCCAGCCTAGCTTCTAGTATTTTAGTTATAATTTTTGCAACTTCTGCCCTACAGGTATTCGTGTGTGATTCTCTTTCCTTATGTAATATTTCCCTGATATTACAATCAGGGTAATCATCGTCTCATAGAACTAGTTAAGAACTATTCACTTCTTTTCCACACACTGGCACGTTCATCCTACAGCTCATGGGCCACACCCACCTGAAAATACCTATGAATGCATCTGAACACGTTTATAGACACCATCATGTCACAGGTCAAAAGCCTAGACACCCTCATAAGAACCTTTCCTAAATAGTCAGTGCAAATCTTCCATGAATCTAGGTGTGGTATAAACACAGACAGTCCTAACAACTAGAAGAAAGAGCAGAGCAGGATTATTGTGAGTTTGTAGCCAACCCCTGCTGCATGGTGAGACTATATTTCAGAAAAATGAAACAATGCAAAATTGTCATTGAAGTCATCTGGTTTAGGGATATTCTCTGTGAGAAATTTTTCGATTTTCTATTGCTAACTTAGGCTCTTTATAGGAAACCTATTCGAACTTTTCTCATTTCTTCTGTTTGGATCTTTCTAAGAGTTTCTGTCTCTCCTAGATCACTTTTTTGTTAGCATGTGATATGCAGCCTTCATTTGCAATGCCTTTTATTCTAATTTTTCTCTTTTAAGCCATCTGTCTTTTCTTAGTCATTCTGTCCAAAATTTGGTCCAATTATCAAGTTATACTGGGCTTTTCAAAGAATAACCTTTAAGTTTTAGTATATTTTTCTATTTCCCCTTTCATATATTTATGTTGCAATCCTTATTCCTATTTATTGTTTCTTTACTTTTCTTCCTTTTTAAGGTAAAAGTCTAGATTGTTGAGTTGTTTTTTATTATCTTCCTTTTAATTATTCCTTTTTAATATCTTACTTTTAATAACCACTATTTTGTCTCATGTATGTCTAGCTAACTTCTTATGTAGCCAAGGATAACCTTGAACTTCTGAACCTCCTGCTTTCATCTCCCTATTTGTTGGCTTTTCAGATGTGCACCAACATACCTGGCTTTATGTGATATTGGTATTGGACCCATAACTTCTTTCATACCAGGGAAGCACTCTACCAATTTACCCTACAAAAAAAGAATGTATAGTTACAAATTCACTCAAAGCATTGTGGTTTGAGTTTCATATAAAGGACAATGTTTTTAAATTCTAAAAGATATCATTCCAGACTAAAGATGAGGAGCTGGGTGTGGTGGCATGTGCATAGAAGCATTGCAATTAGGGGTGAAAAGCAGGGTAAGAGCAAGTACGTGGGCAGCCTGGGACACATACATAGTGATTTGGAGGTCAGCAAAGAGACATTCTCAGAAAAAAATTTTAAAAATGCTGCATAGTAATCCTGAAGAAAATTTGTCACCCAGAAGACACATCATACCAAAAACAAACTTAGAATACTGATAATAAAGTAAAAGCAACAGAAGTGGTAAATATCTAAGCACCTGGGAAAATATAACAGATTCTTCCTTCCTCTTTCTGCATTCTTTAAATATATATGAAGCTGTTGAAAGTAAAAATCAAAGCCATGCCTGATGATAGTTTCAATGTCTGTAAATTAAATGCACGTGGCAATTATAACATGAAGGGAGGAGGCAAAACAGACTAGGTGGTAGAAGACTTCTGCATTCCTATTGAATTCATAAAATATTCATTCTAAGTAGATTCTGAAATTTTAAGTGCGAATATTTTAAAACAACCACTTAAAAATTTATGCAATATGTATCCAAATACAAGCTGAAGAAAAAATTCAAATAGTACAAAAGGAAGAACAGAGAAATAAAAACTAGAGGAAACAGAAAACAGATTAGAAATAGTCCACCAAAATTTAAATACATTAATAATTATCTCATATGTAAGTTCATCATAAGCCATTCAAAGCTACAAATCTCAACTGCATGTTTTCTAAAATGAATCTATTCTACACTATTTATAAGTAGGGTAAATAAAATAATTTTAAAAAGGTCAAGGAAATACTAATCAAAGTAAGGATGAAGGTGCTATATGAACATCGTATGAATCAGACATTAGAACAAGGAACATTGCCTGGAATAAAGAGAGACATTGTAAGAAAGCAAGAACATCAAAGATATGAACAAAGTATTGAACAAATTTACAACTACATTTGGAATTTTTAACATTTCCCTAAAAAATGAAAAAGGCAAGTACAGAAGTAGACAGAAAAACAGTAATAATATCAAAGAATGGACATTCACAGACAAGTGGCCCTTGCTGGTATCTTAACCTCATTTTATGAAGGCAGCATTGTTCCACTATGCAAACCAGTGCCAGCGCAGCAAGAAGGAAAAGACAGGCATCTCTCCTGAACACACATGTAATTTTGTCATTGCTCACCAGAAAATCAAACCCCACAGTGTGTAACAAAACTATGCACAGTGACCACAGAGAGTTTATTCTGGAGTATAAGAATGTATGACTATTAGGAAATAAAACGATATAATCCACAGAAAGAAGCTAGAAGACTAAAGAAGAAATGCTAATATATTAATTAATATTGAAACCATATATTTCTACTCATGAATGAACATTCAACAAACTAGAAAGAGAAGGAAACGTCTCAGTTATTTGTTCATATTTTTTTCTTAATAGATTTAGTCCAACATAGCTGAGAAGCTATTGACTGCCAATGCTGGCTGGGTAAGAATAATCATTTTTCTTTGAGATTGTGTCCACTGGTAGATTTTCCATATTCCAGTAGTTGGCTGCACATACATGACCATACAGGCAGCATTAATTATATACAATGATATTACATACCTATCTATCTATCGATAGATATATTTCTCGATAGATAGATAGATAGATAGATAGATAGATAGATAGATAGATAGATTATATATGTATATATATATGTGACATGGAATTGAGAAGGGAATATTCCAACTGCTTTCTGCTTATGTCCTGCCTACTCTTGCTATCTCTGCTGCATCCCTACAAATCTCTTCAAAGGAAGCTTCTTTAATTTGATAAGAATACCTACAAAAAGTAGCAACAGCAGTAATACAAAACTGTAGGAAGCTCACCCTGGTGAATAGAATAAGAGCGAAGATGCCTCCTGTGGTGCTTTGAATGAACATGCCCCCCCCAAAGGGAGTGGCACTATTAGAAGGTGTGGCCCTGCTAGAGGAAGTGTGTCACTCTTGGGGCGGGCCTTGAGGCTTCCTATACTCAGGATAACGCACAGTGTAACTGTCAGTCGAATTCCTATTGCCTGCAAGATGTTGCACTCTCAACCCCAGCACCTCACCTGCCTACATGCTACCATGCTTTCAAGATGTGGTGGTATGGACTGAACATTGGAAACTGCACATGAGCCACCTTCAGTTAAATGTTGTCCTTTATAAGAGTTGTCATGGTCATGGTGTCTATTGCAGCAATAGAAACCCTAACTAAGAAACCACTCTCACCACCACTATTATGATGCACCAGCAGCCCTCGCTGGTGCAATGAGACAATACAGACAAAAGAGGATTCATCCCATTCTTATTAGAAGAGAAGAAACAGCAAAGAATATATTTCCTCTATTCATATTTACTATGACTGCTTATGAGAAGGCCCTGGTGACATTTATTTTAAAGTCAGTGAACTGAGTTTTAATAAAGTTGCAGGATGAAAATAAACATGTGAAAACACATTTTACTTTTAAGTTAGTGATGGGTGATTAGAAAATAAAAGTAAATTTTAACACAAATTAGAGATGGTAAAAAATTAATAATTAGGTACAAACCTAAAACTAGACCCAAAAAGCTACAAAATGGTGAGAGAAATAAAAGAAAATTGAGAACATAGTAAATTTTTTATTCAAATTTTGAAAGTTCACTGTAGTTTCAAAGCCAATTTTCTCCAAATTAATCTGCAGATTAACACAGTTCCAACTAAAATCACAGCAGGATATTTTTGTACAGAATAGAATATTAAATTCAAGGAAATTAAAATAGCCACAATAATTCTGACAAAGATGAACAAAAATAACTTATACTGAGTCATACTAAGACTCAACATAAAAGATGTAATAATAAAAAAGGTGCATACCAAGAGATGCACACATAGGTCAAATGGATTAGGAAAGCTCCATGGGACTAATGGAAAGGCACGCTCGATGCCCAAGAAAGGATTTGGGGACAGGAGAGATGGTTTGGAAGAGTAACTTCTGCTCTTCCAGAGGACAGGTTTGGCTCCTAGCACCCACATTAGGCAGCTCACAACTGACTATACCTCCAACTCCAGGAGATACAATGTGTACTTCGGGCCTCCTCAGTCACCTGCACATACATGTACATACAAGCAAACATGAGACTCTTCTCTCTCGCTTCCCCCAACAAAATTTATATGAGAAGGTTTGGAGCATAAATATGAAAGGACATTCAAAACTTAAATGAAAGAAAATAAAGAAAATTGTAAAAGTGAGGGGAAGGGCTGGGCATTTTACTCAGTATGACACAAGAATGATGAATGAGTGTGTTTGGACACCAGTAATAACTAGAGAATGAATTAAGCTGTGATGTAATATAGCTGCACATATAGTAGAGCTAAAATTGCAAACGAATTGATGCTTCTCTGTGTGTCATTTGTTGGGGAGGGAGGAGTTGTTGTCTGAGGCTGCTCATTCATTCCTGACCACTCGCACCCAAAATAATCACACAGAAACTCTATTATTTAAAACACTGCTTGGTCAATTGCTTAAGCATATTGCTAGCTAGCTCTTATGTATTAAAGTAACTATTTCCATTATTTTATATTTTATCAAGAGGCTTGTAGTTTATCAGTAAAGTTCCTAGGTGTCTGTCTCCTTCAGTGGTGGCTACATAGTGCCTCACTGACTCTGCCTACTTTCTTCCAGCATTCAGTTTAGTTTTCCCACCTAGCTCTATTCTGCCCTGTCACAGGCCAAAGCAGCTTCTTTAATCATTAACCAATAAATGCAAGACATATATAGAAGAACTTTCCACACCACTTCTCCATTTCTATTCAAATAAAAAGGAAGGTTTTAACTTTAACATAGTAAAATTACATATAACAAAACAGGT
>LOEQ01002015.1:189952-207770 GCA_001685075.1 Bramus lutescens | reverse complement strand
TAAGCTAGCCGTGCAGGAGCTGGGCTGGACGAAAAGCAGGGCCCGCTCCCTTATCACTACAATATGTATCTAATCTGTATTTACCGCATGACAGTAAGCTCACTTGTGGGTACTTACTCTAAAAAATAAGTTATAGTGATATGAAAACCAATACATAAATGTTTATAAAAAGTTCCATTTGTGTTCACCCTTAAATGGGAACAGCTTAAATATCCTTCAAAAGATAAATAGGTGAACAAATTGTGGTATGCCCATATAATGAACTCCTCAGCAATAGCAACAACAACAACAACATTTGTTGACCTGCACATTAAAATGGATGAATATAAAATGAATTATACTGACCAGAAGAAGACAGACTCAAAGGACATATAAGTATAAAACTATGTATGTAAAAATTTTTAAAAGACAGAACGATAGTGATAGAGAAGAGATTGGGCAAAAGCAGTGGTTAAAGTAGGGACAGAATTTCTTCATGGAATTTTTCTGGTGAAGGAATTGTTCTACATTTCCACTCTAGCAGTGCCTATACAGGCATGCCTTTACACACACACACACACACACACACAAACACACACATACCACACACATGCCTGAGCTCATGTTCACATGCACACACACCTGCATATACACATGCCCATTTATACACACACACCTACACACATGTACATATACCTGCACATACTGATATACACATCTACACACACATCAGTTTTATTGTACATTATTAACTTTTAAACTTGCATTGCAACACTCTACTGTGATCCAGAATCAATGTGTGGCAAAGAGCCCTGGATAATGACTGTCCATGTGGTTTACTTGGGCAACTTCTATGTCAGTCTCCAGGTCTTTCTTCCTCTTAGTCAAGACCAAGGACCTTGTAAGTTGCCAGAGTCTTCCATAACCAGAATCCTTGTGCTTTGTAACATTTAAAATTAGAAAACCCTCAAAGAGACTGTGAATCTGTATCTGCCAGGAGTGACTCCCAGCTCTTACCATGGTGCAGTCAAATTAGTGCAAAGACCTCTTTTAATTAAACTGTTTATTCCTAAGGTCAATTGATGTTGTCAAAAATAGGCTATGTCAAAAGCCAGAAGCAGCTCTCCCTCTTAAAGTGAAGTGGATACAATTCTGTCTTCCAGAAGTCAGGGCTACACCCTCTTTGACAATTTCTAGGTGTGGCCTTTGCACTGCTACATTGCAGCCTGGCCAAGCTCTTGCTGAGTGACATACAGTCACTCTGGTGATAGAAATTATCATATAGATTTCAACTTCTTTACTCAATCATCCTTGTGTTTCATTTGGCCATCTCTATTTATGTCTGCAAGTTGATTACTGTAAAGGACAATCTTGCCAGCTGCAGTGGCTCACACCTCTAAACCTAGCACTCAAGAGGCAGAGGCAGAGGCAGATGGATCCCTCTAAGTTTGAGGTCAGCCTGGTCCACATAAAAGTTCCATGCAATCCAGGGCTACCTAGCGAGACCTTGTCTCAATAAATTCTTGTTATTACTTTTTAAATGGCAAACTTTGCTTTATGTGCCTTCAGTGTATGTGCTATTTATTCGGAACCTGCTCTGCTCATGCTCAGAACCTCGAGAAACAATGTGTGCTCGATAACCACTTCATGTTCTGATGCAAAACAGACTTACTTGGCTTGCAGTCTGCTAACACTCTCCAGCCTGGTCAGAAGAAACAGTGTTGTAAAAGATGCTTCTCTTTCACCCCCACAAAGGAAGTTTGGGATGAAAACATAGATGTCATTTTAAGGATATGTGGCTCCCATCAGGCGATCACCACAAAGCTTAAACCATTGAATACTCATTCTTCAAATCTTATAACATGTATTGTTTTAGAAGTGAGTGGGGAGACAGGACTGCATTCTGAGCACTGCACCTGGGCTTTCCTTCGAATCGATTTTAAGCAGTTTTATGTGCTTGCGCTCATCTTTACCAGAGGTCATGTCTGACATTTGCACTACACAGTCACTAAAAGACAATTACTCAGCACATATGCCTTCTGATTAAACGTGCGAAACATCTACACAGAAAACGGAAATTGATTAGAAGTGAATTACAGAAGACCTAAATTTATCTTTGGTTCACAGAATGATGACCAGCTTCTCTTCCCATCTCACTGGCAGCTGTCAATCAACCAGAGCCACGTATCCTGGGAGAAAGCTGGTTAATACCCTCCTATCTGAGCAGAAGCAACCCCAAATTGATCTGCATATGACAGCTGCCTTTTATTACTGCATCTTGAGCTAAATGCTGTCAATAAAAATAACGGTTAAATTGAGTCGACATCAACTGAGAAGACCACAGGAACTACTCGGTGGCCAAGAGTGTTAGCCATTCCATCGTGGGTGTCTATAGGGATAGCGAAGTATTAAAGTCGAATTCTGTTTATTCTCTCTGGCAAATTGCATAAAGGGAAGCCCTAAATTCTAACCAGATCAAAACTCAGGAGCTATAGCAGCACAAACTCCAGTCTTACTTAATTTGATTTTTAAAAAAATGACTCCGTAAAAATCATTTAGGGACAGTGAGACATCTCAGCAGGTAAAGGCACTTACCACCAAGCCTGAAAACCTGAGCTCAGCCTCGGCGTCCCATATCACAGAAGAAGAGAACAAATGTCTAAAAGTTGTCCTCAGACCTCCACATACATGCCTCTCCCACACAGACTGAATGAGGACGACTGTTTAAGGGCTGTTTCTGAGGAGGATTTTCCAGTGAAATCTTACCTTTAATATTCTTGGGGCTTCCTTGGGTGTTTCAGAGTCTTTAGCCTTGGAAGACTACTGTCCCCTTTGATTCAATTTCCCTTCTTTATAAATTCCTAAGCTTCGTTTCATTTGTTATGCACCCCAGTTTCCTACATCAAAAACCAATCAGCCCTGAATCACATCCCCTATCTCTCTGCTCTATGGACACACAGAGGCTGGTAGACCTGGCTTTGGGGATAGACCGCTACTTGAGAACCATATCTATTGTTAAACAACAGACCAAGTAAAACTTGGTGTCTCCATCTGTAAGCGGGCAGAGATACAGTTACCCACTTCTTAAGGTGGTTCTAAGTTTCGCAACAGTTAATGTAAACATGAAGTTGAACATAGTACCTGGCACAGAAATACCAAGTTGTGGCCTTTTGTCGTTTCTACTGCTCTGCACTGTCATTATTGGCTTATGGATACACACAACAGAATTAGACCTGGTGGAGAAGGGAATGTGTTTTGCTTACTAGCTTCCCCTAGAAATCGTGGACCATGTGGTAGATGATCAAAAAAAGTTTTTAAAGTAATTAGTGGTAGCAATACCTTTCACACCCCTCCATCTCTGCATGTGTATGTATTCATTTAACTCTAAAGAAATGCTTCTGTTTTATGCAATTATATTATGCATTACTGGGCCTATATTTTTTCAGTTTCTCCATAACCATTTCTGCTTTGTTTTAGACTCCTTTCTCCTTACTCTTATCTCCAGTTAGAACATAAGTGAATCATGACATACAATTTAGATTTTATTGAGTTTTGTGGTTGTTCTTTTTTGGCACTGTGTCACAGAATATACAGAAGTGTCTGATATTTGAATAGAAAAGCAATAAAAGTTTGAGCAGACATTTTATGTTATCCTTTCTGGCTTAGTGACTTTATTTCCATAGGGTGTGCTGCTCTGTTGTGCTGTCTGTGACTAGCAGTGGCAATGCACACCTAACATAGAGTGCTCCTCACCGTGACCCTGACCTCACTACCCATAAACCCAGATCACTCCATCAAAGGAGGTCCCACAGCAAGATGTATATGACTTATTCATTTATGTAGCTATCTATATGTCAGTCACACAGATATTAATATATTGACTGAAGGTTCTTGATCGTTCCAGGTGTTTAGATTTTTCCTTAAGCACATTCTAACAGAAAAGATCAGAAATAATAGAAGCTTGATGTAACCTACCCCACCCATCACTCTCCCAGTTTCTGCCAACTCCTTAACGACCGATCAGAGCTGCTTGCTACTGATGTTTTATTTCGTTGGAAGTAGGTGTTCTCAGCTTAATTATGCACCAAGTCCCCCAGCGAGCTTTAAACTAAAGATGATGATGGCCAAGCCCCTTCCAGGCTGAAGCTCAGGCAGAGGTGGCATGTAAAAATTTCCATTAGAGAATTATGTGACCAGAATTGGGAATCAATGGGTTCTGAAGGATTTCGACTCATTCAGAATACATCTTTCCAGATACTAGAAATCGTAAACTCAGTGTCTTAACAAGCACAGCAGAGTATCAGCAAATTCTAACAAAACAGCAGCTCCTGTTAGCATAAGGTGTCAGCCATTATTTGACCACTGGCACCTATGAGTCTTCAGGCTGAAGCCCAGTGTCACTACATCATCTGCCTTAAATCTACAGTTTTAGGTGAAATCTCACAATTAGAAGTACTGGCAAACAATTCAAACTTATTTAAAATATTGTCTGAGCTGAATAAAAACATGTCTTGGCCAGGATTCCATTCATAGGCCATTACAGTTTTTACTTTAAACCAACTGCTCTACCATATCATAAAAATACTTTTTATATTTTCTAGCATATCTATATTAAATTCCAAGAAGCCTTGACTCCTCCATAACTCAGAAACATCCTCGATGCTATGCAGAGATAACCTATCAGTACACTCAGACTAGTTTTAAGGGGTCTAGAAAGTTCTATGGTTAAGAATATGAGACAGTCAGTTGCCTGAAACATAGAATGACTATTTCAACATAGAGCAATTGCTGGTTTCATCAGCCCACATCTACCAGCATTCATCTATACCTGCAGTACCTATGACACTGACTGAGCTGTTTGGGTTCCACCCAAGTGCCTGCTCTCTGGGGCTATGCTAGATACCTGGAGCTATAACATCTAAACCTATGCAATTTTGGAACAAATACAGCTCAAGACAATAAGTGGTAAAAGTTTGGTGAGAGGTTAATTTATACACAGGAGATATCGCATGTCACCTGAAAGCTTTCAGTTAGGAAGAAATGTTGTGTGATGTGGACTAAGGTCAAGGAGAAAAAGAATGTGACCAGTGGGTTTGGATTCCCGGAGGCAACTGTGAGCAGATTGAATGTGGGGCTTTGGCATTCCTTGGTTTTCTTGCCTTTTGTTCTGTCTTTCTTTAGGTTAAAGAATGTGGTGGCAAGTAGTATTGAGGAACAGCTCCCCGAATACGATAGGTGAGGCAGACTAGACAGATGCCAGAGAAGGGGATGTGTACGTAGCTCCTAGCCAAGGCTGCAGGTGACGACCTGAGACAGCGTCTTGAGTGATGGCAGAGATGTTCTGACCTCAGGACAGTAAAAGAAGTATATTATTCTGTCATGTCCTAGAACAGATTCTTTCTGTGAAAAGCAATTAACACGGAAGTGTTTCTTTCGCTTTTACAGAGGAACTGAGGTGGAAAGAACATGAATATGATCCCATCGTACAACCATATTGTAAAATTTAGCAGGTCCAACCTTCCGATTTACAAATGGGATTTGTATGTTGTATAAACAGAGGCAGAATAGGGCTCAGAGTTCAAAGGGGTTTTGTTTGTTTTGTTTTTGTTTTTTGTCTGTTTAGTTGGTTAGTTTTTTTGTTTTTGTTGTTGTTGTTTCAACCTGTTAGCTTTCCTCTTCATTACTGTGCTTCTCTACAGAATACTCATATATAAATGGCTTCTAAACCAAACTCTCAAGCAAAAAGAGAGAAGATAGCCTGTAATAAAATACACCGATGAGGGAAATTCTGTTCCCAGTCAATGTAAACAAAGGAATGACCAGATGGAGAGAAAGGCTCCAGCCTTGCTGGGTGGTTGCCTGGAAGAGGAGATCAATCCAGGCATGATATGCAGAGATGGCACCATCCCTGTTACCAAAGAGAACAGATGTTGAGATAAAGCCACATAAATGGAAGCAAAAGAACAGCAGATTCAGAGCAGCTGTGAGAAAATGCTGAATGCGTGTCATGCCCTACTCCGCTATCATCCTGGCTAACACAAGAAGTAACCATGCTTTCGTATCTTCCCAACCATTCTCCTGCTTTAGTTCAAAATACTGTTTCCTCCACAAGTAGGGCTTTCTAAATGATGATCAGGAGACAGTTTTAAGCAAGGTACATTGACATGTGCCCTTAATCCCAGCACTTGGGAGGAAGATGCAGGTGGACCTCTGTGAGTTTCAGGTCAACCTGACCTATGCAGTGAGTTCTAAGACAGCCAAGAGAGAGCGACTTCGTCTCTAAAAATAAATCCATAAAACTAAAAATCAAACAGGAGAGACTTTAATCTTTTAAAAAGGGAGGGTGTTGGGATGGTTTTTAACAACCAAGAAATCAACACAGAGACAAACTTCCTATTTGCCTCTTATGGCAAATGCCATCACCATCCCACTAATGTAAAAAGCCTAGTGTCATCATTAGTGATAAAACTCTGTTGACTGAATCAATCTAAGCACCGTTTGTCTGCTACATGTTCCTACTACAGGAAACCAAAAACTAGTAAAGAAAGCATGTTTCTTTTTCCTTATTTTCCTCTACCTCCAGTTGCTATAGTTTCTGATCTCAAATGAGTTGTGCTGTGGAGGAAAAAAGATTGGTAGGAAAGGAATTCAATTATGTCACCTACAGCCTGGTAGTCCCTCAGGGTGTGGCAGGGATCCAAATGTCAACTGTTATTCTCAGAGCTGCTGTGGGCTCAGCAGTCTCCTGACACTGAAGACCTCTCTCTGCCTCTCCTCCAGCATCCCCTATTTGCAGCCTTACTTTTGGTACCAATTCAGTATACAGAAAAATCCACTTTCCTCAGAATAAGCTTTCTAAGATCTCTGCTTTGTTAGGTCTAGGTCTACCTCATGGGAAAACTCATAGTTTTGCCCAATTGTCTGTAGACCAGAAGTTTTCTCCCACAAACAGCTAGCCACTTCACAGGTCGCAGATGGTCATGTTCTAGTTCCTCTGTCCCTCAAATGGCAGAAAGCACATGTCAACCCCTTACATAGCTCTCCTGCTGCCTCACACACTTGGCTTGAACAAGATTCCACACCATGAAGAGAGATCAGACAACAACGACATCTCTTCAGAGTCCTCCCTGGGAGATGCTAAAGCCTTCATTCAACCTTGAAGGCAACTGGTGAATTCATGTTGGCTGGACCAATTTCCGTGTATTTCACCATAGGCAGCATTGCATACTAAGGTATGGGACATTTGCTACTATCTTACTATTCCAGTCAGTCAGGGTTCATATAACAATGTAATGGGGTTTTATTAAAAAAAATTAAGGTGAAGGCTGAAATGGGTAAGCATGCTTGCTAAATATATGTAAAAAGATCTGAATTCAGATCCCTAGAACCCACTTCAATCTGTGCATTGTAATGTCGTTGTATCCCCAGCACCCCAGTTCCAGGAAGGTGAAAGAAAAGGATGGGAGAAGAAGCTCCCGGGCCATCCAGCCTAACGTATATAGCCATGGACAAGAAGAAATCTTGTATTTGTGAGGTGGAAAATGAAGACTGACATCTGAGGTTGTTCTCTGACCTCCACATTCATACCTAGCATACATGTCTACATTTGCACACATGTGTGCACACATATACGCTGTTATAAATCATCTGTCTGTCTATCTACCCATCTGTGAGTCAAATTACATATGCAAGCCACCTATTCCTACACATCATGTGCTCCGCATGTTTCTAAGACTCATGGATAACAACAGAGGAAACACAGCTATTTAGATACTCAGATCACTTTCTAACCAGCCTGGTCATCTGCTGGATCACGGAAAATAGTTCATTTCAGTGGTTTGTGCTGCCTTTCTTTCTAATTACATTGTTTACTTAGTTCTCTCTACATAGTGTCCCTAAAATCATGCTCAAAAAGTTAATTAGGGTGGGTGTTTGACCTGAAGAATGTGAGGCATGAAAGCTCGTGGTTTTACAGGGTCAGGCTGATGATCAATTCCTTCCCTGTGCATCCTTTGCCAAGCTGTTCTCACTTGAATTTTTAAACTTGTGTGAAATTCAAAGAATATCAAGCCTAGTGTCATTTACACTTGGGTCATCATAAAAAGGCAGATTTCTCAAAAAGAGTATTGGCCGTTTTCCAGACTGCCAGGAAGCTTTTTATGGAATCTTTTTAAACACATTTTCCTTTCAGCCAGAAAAGGGAATTAAACTTGGCCAAGGGTGAATGCTCTGCCCAAGATATGAATTACTGTGACCAGAAACAGAGTTCAAAGAAGACCTAAAGCTCCCCAACATGGGGGAAGAAGGAATAAAAACCCACCTGCCCACCCCACTTGTCACATAAGAACACAGACTAATAAATAACAAAGAGCAGTTTCTTTTCAGGAGGCATCTTGGTGAAACGTTCATGCTTGTAGCAACCTTTTGTGTGCATTCTGCCCCTAACAGAATGAGGTAAAGGAGCCACCTTCCCAAAGGCAGGCTGATGGCACTTCTAACAACCCTGCTCTAAAACAAATAAATAAATAAAAGATGCTTGGGAATCTCAGTCTTCCAAAGTTGATCATGAAATATTTCACATATAAGGAATAAAGAATGATATAAAAATATCTATCAAACAGCCATCAGCTTTGCAGGGTCTTGATGTCTGGTCACCCTTTTTTGGGTCTTCATTAAAATACAAGATACTTCAGATATAGTGCTGAGCGCTGCCTTACCCCTTGATTCAGAGCTAAACTCCGTGCTGGCTCTGGGACTGGCTATCCTCATTTTAACAGTTATGTTGGCATCTTTATAGGTCTTGATATGCAGGCTTTATTATTTAAGTGTGATGAAGCCAACAGGTCTAAGGACAGACAATTGAAAAGATGGCTCCTTAGACTTACAAATCCCAGGACAAAGGAAGTATAGCCTAGACGAAGAGTTTCATCAAATACATTTTCTGTGCCTATTAGAGAAATTAAGTTTTCTTCTTTCTTTTAATATTGCAATTTTATTTGAAGAGTTGTCTAATATATGGCAACTTTGTAATTCTCGAGAAACCCAACTTGATTTTTTTTTATTTAGACTGTATGACACATCCATTATTGCTGTTATTTCAGACTGTATATTTATACAAATGAGATTTTTATCATAAATTTTTTTCTTTTTTTATTTTGTCTGGCTTTGCTATCATGTTACACTAACTACACCAGTCAGCCTGAAAGAAATTTTCATTATCAGTATGGCAGTGTCTTGTGTAGTTTTTACAAAGTTGGGGTTTTCTTTTCTAATCTCAAAAGCCAGAGTACACTTCTGAAATCATACTGTTTGACCTTGATATTTGATGAAAAGTTTTTAAACTATGACCCACCAAACTATGCAGTGTCTTGTAACTACCTGAGATAGTTGTCCTAATTCTGTATCTATGAAAACTTCCTGTGCTGTTTGATTTTGAATAAGGAATATATTATATATACCACTGAGAGGCCTTCTGTTTTCTGAAGAGAAAGGAAAAACAGAGGATCTGGAGGAGAGAGGAGGCAGGTGGGTTCTGGGAGGAGGAGAGGAAGGGGAAGGAGGGAAAATTACAGTTGGCATGTATATTATGTGAGAGTAGAATAATGAAAACAAAAAATTTAAAAAATAAATATCTAAAAAACTTCTTGGAGTTTTCACATTTAAAGTTATATCTGTAGTGCCATCTCTCCAAACATGTGTGTGCGTATATATGTGTGTGTGTAGTATGTGGGGTATGTATGTGTGTGTGGTGTGGTGTGTATGTGTGTGTGTTGTGTCTGTGTGTGTGTGTGTGTGGCATCTGAGTGTGTGTGTCCTGTACAGTATAACACATTTTATTTCTACTCTATTACTCTTTCTACAAAATCAGTTTCCATTTAGTCAGTTCTCTCTATTCTCATTTTTACTCTATTGTTTCTCTTACTTTTGAAATTTTTTTTGTTGTTGTTGTTTACTCTCTCAGGGCTAACTTAAATTTTGCAGTGAGTTTTAAAGTTATTCTGTTAGTTTCATGATCCTTAATCCTATAATGAAAACTTATCAACAATAATGTTTTTATCTTTACTCTTTACTTAGGAGAAATCTTCCCATGCTTTTGAAATTAGTTGAATATAATTAGAGTAACAAAACCATAATGAATTATCAGAAATTTTTGTTTAAAATAAACTTGGTATATTAATAAATTTTACAGTGTTAGTAATTCAATTGTCTTCAATAAACATTCAAGCAAATATAATTGCCTCTAATAATTGCCATTAGTGATAGAATTGTGAAAGTATTTTAATTTTATGTGTATGGGTGTTTGGCCTTCATATATGTCTGAATACCACATATGTGCATAGTTTCTGCAGAGGCCAGAAGAGGGCATCAGATCCCTTGGAACTGGAGTTAGAAATGGTTGTGAACCATCAAATGCATGCTGGGAATTAAACCAATTCCTTGGAACAGCCACCAGTGCCCTTAACTGCTGGTTCATTTCTTCAGCCCTGGAATTATGAGATCTTTAAACCACTACCCAAACTGTAAATATTATAAAAATATTTCATTGCTCATTCTAGCAATAAACAGAGCAAATCTTAACTTTACAGCTATAAAATGGAAAGTTTATGTAATGATTAAACTTTATGAATAAAGATGCTTTTTCACTCACCATGAATAAATCCATTAATCAGTTGATAATATTGAAATTTAAAATTTTATTTGAGGAGGTAGGGAAGATTGGGGAGGAGTTGGGGGAGGGGGAACCATAATCAGATATATTTTATGAAAAGAATCTATCTTCAGTCAAAAACAATTGCATTCTCACACCTAACTTACCAAACAATACAGCCTAGCCTGGCCTGTCTTAAACATGGCCTGTGGTTGGACAACACCATTTAACAAAAAGTCTATTTAATGAAAAAGTGATGAATATTTAATGCAATTTATTGAATACGTATATCCAGAAGAACAGTGACAATACATAATAGTCGGGCAGCTGTACCCATGCACCAAATCAACCTTGGACCAGAAAGATTTTTTAATGCTAATGTCACATTCCCCAAACCTACAGTATTTACACTGTATTAGATATCATAAGTAATTAGAGATAGTTTATAAGTAGTATACAGAAAAGCATATATAAGCTAGATATGCATATATATTATATGAAGTACTTACCTGAGTATTCATGGCTTTTGCTATCCTCAAGGATGTGAGCTAGCCTAAAAACAGCACCCTAATAATACCCAAGAATAAGCACCTACTGTAAAATGTCTGTCATTTCCTCTCCTACCCTCATGGCTACTATAGGGAGATATGGCTCACTTTGGTGGCTCACAGTGGTAGCCAGGAAAAGACCAAAATGTAAAATTAGAATTACAGCTTCTCCTGAAAGCATATTGCCTTCACATCATCATAAAGAGTCAATTTTATGTCAAAGTGCTCTCACTCAAGGACGGTTTATCAAGCTGTAGTGTCTCCCGCGTGTTTCATCTTCTCCAAACTTCTCTGTTGCCAGTCTCTTGTTTCACCAATTGTATTGATCTTCACTGACAGTCTCTCATTTCCCCAACTGCATTACTAATAATTAGTTTTCTCTTTACTGCAATCTAATACCTGACAAGGGAAGAAGAGCTTGCTCACCTTATAGTTTGAAGGGATAGTCCACTGTGGTTGTTTGAATGAGAATGACCCGCACACTTGGTATAGGAAGAGGCACCATTTGAAAAAATTAGGAGGTGTGTCTTTGTTGGAGGAAGTGTATCATTGGGGGCTTTCAAAAAGCCCATTACAAACCCAGAGTCTCTCTCTTCCTGCTGCCCATGGATGCAGATATGGAACTCCCAGCTACTTCTCCATACATACCAGCAGACTCCCCACCACGATGATAATGGACTAAGCCTCTAAAACTTTAAATAAGCTCCAATTAAATGTTTTCTTTTATAAAAGGAGGTGTGCTCATGATGTCTTCACAGCAGTAGAACCCTGACTAAGACATCAGCTAAGGTATCAGTGGCTCATGATATGGCATGATCCTGCGGCAGCTTGTTGCCTTCCATCCATGGCAAGGAATCCAGCAGATCAATTCCAGTGCTCAGCTTGCTTGCTACTTTTTACTCAGTCTGGGAACCCAGGCAATGAAAGGGTAGCACCAACATTTACATAAATGTCTTCTCACCCCAATTAACAGTTTAGAAACTCGCTCACTGACACATGCAGAGGATCTTCCACTGATTCTAGGTCCTGTCAAGCTGACAATCAATAACCAATAATCACACCAATGCTTCTTGTCGTACTGCTTTTGGGTTTCACTTTAAATTCTAACCAGGAATAGAATGAGAAAACACTGCTTTATGGTTTTTCTCTTTCAACAGTTCAATCCATCTTCTGCTGATTTCTTAAGACAGAAGCTTAGCTCATTATTATTCTGTCTTTCTGTCCCTGCTACTGCTATAATAATTTAAAGCTGAAAGTTGTGTATGAGTAGCAGATTAACTGCTTATATTCTGTTTTCTTATTTTGCTCCAAGTCTTCTTATGATTGTGATTTCTTCTTTGTGTGAGTTAAAGTGGTGCTAATATTTTGTTTTGATTTTCCATATGGGTGTACGTATGTTGAGGTAAAGGGGTAGATTATCTTCTACCATTTTCTAACTGGCTGAGCAATTGCATTCTTGCCAAGAAAGTTCTTTATTTTCACACTAATTTTCTCTGTGACTCAGTCAGGGTTGATTTTTTTAGTATTGCTTATTGACGTGATGGGTTTTCTGACCATTATGAATTCCCACCTAGTCAATGAAGGGTACTAATTTTTTGACTTCACAGTGTGTGTGTGCATATGAGTATCTGTCTGTCTGTCTTCCTACTGAAATAAATTTTCTTATTATCTGAAGGAATTATCTTGCTAAAAGTTTTTACTGTTTAATTAAATTTATCCTCGTGTCTTTATTTTATCCTCATATTTGAATGGTAATTTTCTAGTCACATAATCCTAAATTAACAATTGCTTTTCTCTAATAGGTTTGAAGACATTCTTGCAAACTTTTCTAATTCTTTCCCTTTGAAGATATTTTGTCTTTTTCTATCTTTTTGCTTTAAAAATGTTTTCTCTTATAGATCTACAGTTTTTATTCTCAGATATCTAGCAATGAAATTTGGTTTCTTTTTGTAGGACACTTTGGGTTTTCTGAATCTGAGGATTTATAGCTTTCCACAAATTATGGAGTATTTCCTGGGTGACATTTCAATGAAAATTGACTAGTCTTTATTTTCTGTTCATTTCTTTCTGGAATGCATATAAGATAAAGGGGAAAGAATGACTAGAAGAGGGAGAGTTGGGGGGAGGGAGAGGAGAAGAGGGAGGGAGAGGAGAAGAGGGAGGGAGAGGAGAAGAGGGAGGGAGAGGAGAAAAGGTTGGCAGAGACTTTGCATTTACCTTCTGTTACCTGGCAGACCAATTTGGCATCCATATACAAATTCCTTGGTTACCAAATCTGGAAATCAAGCTCATTCTCCCCTCCCTCTTCAGATTCTGATTTGCACTCAAAATTGTTCAGAATAACATCTGGGATTCAGTTTCTTACTTTGGGCTTTTGAGAATTTTTTGACACTTTTGTACAAGCGCAGCCATACATGTTAAAGTGATATTTGTTATGATTTATTTAAAACTTCTGAAGAAAATTTAAATTGTTCTTTTTAAAAAAAAACTGCTTTCAAGTGTAAAAGCCCATAAAAATATGTTCAAAACTGAGAGTGTAAAATCCAGTGTGACCCTACATAGCTTTCATTCCAAATGACTATTCAACTATACAGAAGTTCATTGAGATGTATAGACTTCGGGTCTGTTGTGTGAGTTGCTTTTTATTTTTTTTTTGGCTTTTTCAAGTTTTTAATAATAAAGTTTATAGAGTTTTTAAAAATCTTAATTGCTTTAATAACCTTGAACAACTTAATACAGGCGTGGTCCTTGAAACTTTTAGAAAAGAAGGCTATTACTAGAGCTACAGAAGTGACAGAAACAGGAGAATTGGTCTCTCCCATGGTTCCTCATCATGGGGCAAGAGCATGCAATAGCCAAGCTCAAACAACAGGAGAGAAAAGGCCTGCAGGCCCACACTGCAGCTCAGAACATCTGAAATTCCAGGCCGACTTTAAGCATGCAAGGCAGCTTGTGCTTGAAGCATTTCATAAACATTCCTTGCTTTGCTCTCCTGTCAGGCACCAGTGTTGTAGAAAAAAAAAAACATTCAGAGAGAGCTGTGATGTGCCAGGTCTAGGTGACAGCTCAGAAAACCGTCTCTCCGTCTCTGCCCCTGAGGAACTCTCACACCTCTCAAGGGGAAGAGACAATTATGTGAACAAGCAGGCAAGAAAGAAGAATGTACAACATGCCAGAAGGATCATGAAGAAAATTTTAAGCAGGGAAGTGGGCCAGAGGACATGTCAGGGGGGTTGTCATTTTACATAGAGAGGTCAGAAAAAACCCAGCTGAGAAGGTGAATTTTGAGAGAATGGAAGATGAGGGGCAAGTCAGAAGGCTGTCTGTGTGCATGATAAGAGGATGAACCTGAAAATGTTACTTAGCGTGTGCACTGCAAACTCTTACTATTAATTAAGCTGTTTAGCAAACTTTGAAGCTAGAGAATAAAGAGCAGGAAGCTCTTGTGAGGTTCTGAATGCAACCATAAGCAATTTGAATTTTCCCTGAGTGAGGAGAGGAGCAGGACCCTATGGAAGTTGGTTTGTCACAAGGGTGAGACAGATATTTCAAACAAAAGGGATGTCAGAAAACCAGAGGTGGCTGCAGCAAAGAGAGGATTTCATGAACAGGGAAAACAATGACATACTTGTATATGGACAGTGGAATTCAGCAGAGGGGGGAAATACAAGCATGAGATGTATGAAAGATGCAGGGAGATTTGCTGGAGTGGTTTCCTGGAAGAGAGGGAAATGGTGGAGTACGGACGGGAGGGACTCTCTTGGGAAGGATGCGGGACAGCTCGCCCGTGGTACCAGGAGGACTACCAGCAGGTGCGCTCACTGCAGTGAACATGTGATAACATTCGGAGCTTTTCTCCTGATTCCCCTTTCCCCCATGAGTGGAATGCAAGTTCAGCTCAGTATGATCAGAGGACAGTGTGTAGAAGGCTCTCACGACTGGTAGGCAGGCCTTGGCTACAACCCTCGCTCATCCCTGCTCCTTGGTGTTTCCTGAAATACGACCATAAGAGCCTTACCCACCTTAAATTCATGTAGGCATCCCATGTGTGCTTGTGTTACCTGACGGAATTCATCAACCACTCAATTGTTTATGATCGGGTGGATTATAATGCCTTATACCCACTCTCTTTTCAGGAGGTTTGTGCTCACCAAGCTTCGAGTCATCCCAAGAGGATCATTTTCTGGATTTGAGGACCTAGAGAAAATGTAGGTATCTGACGTTGCTGTGTGAATGCCTCAGGTGGGTTATGGGTGGTGACCTTGCGCCATGTCTAGCATGATGTTCTATACATGTGTCCATCCTTATCAAGGGCTCCTCTGTAAATTCAACAAAGCATGGATGGAACATATTTGGGGAAAAATATTCTAATGTGTGTATGTATGCATACATGTATAATACTTACTGTTGTTATTCTATAACTGATACAATAATACAACTATTTATATAGGTTTGCATTGCATTATGTATTTCAAGTAAGCTGAAATTGATTTATGTTGCAGTATACATAAATATGTGGGAATATTATGCATGTTATGTATAAGCCCTATGTATATAAGTCCTGAGCACCTATAGATCTGGTGGTTAAGAACACATCCTAGAGCCTCTATTCCTTGGGAAGGACTGCATTTAAAAGTCACCAGATGTTCCAAAAATCTTTTGGATGCCTTCCCTTTTCCTTTCTTATCATGCTTTCTACCAAT
Organism: Bramus lutescens; assembly: GCA_001685075.1. Lineage (NCBI taxonomy): Eukaryota > Metazoa > Chordata > Mammalia > Rodentia > Cricetidae > Bramus > Bramus lutescens. The sequence goes on along the minus strand of LOEQ01002015.1, from coordinate 191,892 downwards.
GGTGGTTAGAAACAACTGCTAATATTCCATCACTCTTGTGTGGTTTTGCAAAATTATTTACTTTCCAGGACCCATAGATTAGATAACTCATAAAAGAAGTCATTTTTGTTTCTGTTTCCAGTCTTTTTATTTCAAAGACATGCTCCTACTAGCTCTGGTTAGCTTTAAATCAACAGCAAGGCGTAATATCTGTGTTCTTAGCATTCTTTAGACTTCTGGTTCCTGAGTCATATGCACAATCAACAGTCACTGATTCACAAACATATGTAAGTATTGAGAACATTTGCAGGACTGGCCAAGAAGTCTCCTTTGCTGTAGTAAACACTGACTATTATTGATGTAGTTTAACATAGAGTAGACTCCAAATGGAATTTTCTCAAGGCGGAGAGCAACAGTAAACCCAGAGTCAATCCTCTCACACCACAGTAATATGCCCTTCCTTTGAAGGCCTGTGGCTCCCCTGGAGAATTTTAGAAGGGAGACATGCTCTCCACAATGACACAGCCATGATTCAGTACTTACATGTCAGTAGGTACAGTCAGAGATGTCCTGAGTTTTCAGAAAAGGAAATATTTTTATGGCAATAAGGTGAAAGCTACCCTCCAGCTCATGTGTTTCTCCTGGAAGCTGTAGGATTTTCCCACTTAGTTGGTCCCCCCACTTTAAGACTGTTTCTTGCTGATGTCCATGGGAGAGAGAACATGATCTATTCACAAATGGAACACAAAGTAGGGAGGAAAGCACTATGCTTTCATAATTAAACCATCTTCTTGCAAGACTGTGGCCAGAGTCCTGGTTAATTGCTAGCTTCCATATAAACTGACTACGTCATCTTGAGGTTGCCTTTAAGGTTTTTGCTTCCTCATCTGTATTTGAGAAAGAGACCTTCATTGTCATATTAGATGAGAGCTCAGTTTAAAATGTTCTGTCTTCCAATGTTCTAAGCTGGTAAAGATATTCAACACAAGGACAGGCACTCATCTGAAAAGAGCTTACCATGAAAGTCATAGAGTTTGCAAGATTTGTTCCTTGGTAGACTAGTCAATGCTTGGCTAATGATGTAACATATACTAGATGACTAGAAGCACTCCTGGATACCCCAAACATCCTACCACTCACATAGATACAAAAATAATGACTATCACAAATAACCCACCTCATAAAATTTTATCTGGCAAATATGGCTGGCCCCTCACAGGAGACTCAGCATCAATGAGACCATTGTATGGTCAAAGAGCTGGCCGAAGCGAGCTGATATAACAATAATACAAGCAACTAGGCAGCTGGTTCGGTAATGCAGTGTCGCCACATACAGCGTATCCGTTCCTGCCTCTTGTCTTTATAAATTGCATTGTCACTGCAATGAAATATAAAGTGAAACTACACTTGGCATTTAACTCTTCTCACCCTGGAGCGTCACCCTCTATCCCACAGGTCTCAGGAAGCCACCTGCTCCCGTAGTCCCCAGGATCACTGTCCCCACACTGTCTCACATCTTGTTTTGTCACGACTAATTTCCCATCTCCTTCCTACGACCATCCTTTTCACCTAAAGTAAAAGTCTTTATTTTTTTAACCTGTTTCCTACATTTAATAAATACTGGCTTCATCTTCCATATCTCCCTCTCCCTAAATCTCTTTAATTCATTCTACATATGACCATGTTTCACTCCTATCCTTACTGAAAAGAGAAAAGGGAAACACTTTCTCCTAAATGTTCCCTTCCCGGCATGCATTGACCTCTCTTTTCACCATGAATGCCACTGAAAGAATACCCTCTCCTGCCCTCCTGCATCCCTCCCTTTCAATCACCTCTTCACCTGCACCCACTTGTGATTTGTCTACAAACTCTTCAAAACTGCCTAATTATCAAAGGTCTCAAGCAACAACTAATTGATGTAGGAGGGTCATCTGTCTATGTGTTACTTTCATTGGTTAATA
>LOEQ01002015.1:170023-189893 GCA_001685075.1 Bramus lutescens | reverse complement strand
TTTGTGTGTTGTTATTTCAGGGTATAAGCTAGCCATGCGGGAGCCGGGCCAGACACCAAGCAGGCCTGCGCTCTCCTTTCACTACAACTAATATTGACAGATCTAATGACTTTGGGGGAGGATGGGGAAAGTGATGACTGCAACAGGCTTCATTTGGTACCTGGCACATGGTGAAGTCCTCAGCGAAAGTTAACTACAATAATTATTGCAATGAGGATGCTAATTAGAAACTCCTGCTGTCCTTCAACTCTCAGTTATCCTCAAGAAGTCTTCCCCAACCACACAGAGACACTGCTCCTCTTCATGGCAGAACTAATTTTTTTTTGCAGACCTTGTTTACCCAATTATCAGAGATCCTACTATGTCGCACACCCCCACAGCAGAGTGGATTGTTTTGTTTGTGGGTCTTTTCTCCCTCACACTAAGTACGTATGGTTGAAGCAGACATTTCCAGCTCTGGAGATGAGCTCATAACTTAGGTGGCAGGCAGTTTGAACACCACATCTCTTAGCTTCAGTGACTGCTAGAGGAGTGCTTCTGTAATCTGGGAACATCATAAATCTTGAGGCTTTCATGGGATTGATCAATGAAAAAGTCAGCTCTTTTTTTAAGAATAGAACTCCACAAAGAAGTGAAGCTAGACAATTGTCACCATCTATCCACTATGGGTGTTGGTGAGCATAAAAATCACATAATAGAAGGAAAGACTCAGAGAGAGCCCAAGTCCTAAGGACGCTAGAACCTGAATAAAGTTGTTTCTAAAGCTATTCTTTCTCTCTAACCATAGAGTTAAATGAATCATTAAATCCCCTTCTTTTCCTTAAGCCTGTTGAGAGTTTATTTTCTTTTGCCTCTCAGAACAGAAAAGAGTCTAACAAATGTTCACAGCATAGGTTTTGCACATAACTTCTTATGTATTTTTTATCTTGGACTATATTTTCATTTTGACCATATAATTACCAGTGTCTGCATAGACTCTCATGCTTATCTGCCTATAGATTCCTGTTGTAGGGAGGTCGCTTGTTCATCCTGGCCTCCCAGAACTGAAATAACCACACAGATACTGTATTAATCAAATCACTGCTTGGCCCATTAGTTCTAGCTTCGTATTGGATATTCCAAAGTAGAATTTGCTTTGTGTTCATGGACTTAACTGGATTGCCCAGATTCTGAGATTGCACATCTTTATTTCCCTCACCCCCATGCTTTATGAACATCTAACTATCAACCAGCTGTATAAGTGTTAACGATACCTCCTCATTCATAATGTTGTCTAGCACCTTAACCTCCCATTCTGTATCCGGAACACTGATGGACTTGGATCTCTTTCTCCTTACAATTGCAAAAGATTCATGCCTTTTTTTTCATCAAAAAAGAAAGGAGAGTTGGGTATACATCCTAACCCTCACAGATGAGTCTTCCTGGTTCATTAACCCAGTTCTGTTTTTGTGAAAAGTTAGCAGGAGAGTCTTCTGGGTAAAACAGAAGCTTCCCCATTAAAGATGACAGAGCCACTGTTCACGTTCTAGCCTTCATCACCATCCTTATCTCAAGCCTCCCAACTCTTCATTGCTTTGGGACTTGCTGGGAGTAAATGGAAATCATTAAACTCTCTTCAATGTGAAGTGGCTTTGCAAAGTACACTGTAAACTGTTTACATTGTCTTTAATTACTTTGGAGCCATATGTCAGCTTGGTATAAAGTGTGAAGATTGTACTGAATAAAGTGGGGGGAGTAGGTGACAATGTGGTGATTTATGGTAACCAGAAAAATTATGTATGGAAATGAGTACAATTTAAAAACACATCTATGTGCTATTATAACACTGCAGGGGGGGGAAGAAAAGCCAGTTTGTAACAAAATATGTTTGAAAATAGGAGCATGATGAATATGTAAATGAGACCAATCAACATCAGCTGAGATATGGTATATGCAGATGAGACGGCAGTGAGCCAAAAAGTGAAATAGCTCCCAAACCATAAATATGAACCATATAAAATTCATTTGAAATATTCATAATAACATAAGGACAAGAAATATAATCAAGTGATTTATTTGCATATAAAAGCAAGCACACTGTCCTGACACTGCAGCCTCCACGGCCAGATCACAGAGGGAAAAGCTGGTTTAACAGAGGGAATTTAGAGTGAGCACAGTTGTGAAAATGCTAGACAAAGCCGAGGCTCCTCCTGATTCTCAGTCCGTGGGGCTCACTCTGGACAGATGAAAAGAAAGGAAACAAGTCAGGAAACTACAGTAGTAACTGCAACTGAGTTCTGTTGCTTTACCCTCTTGACACTTGCTTGCAAGGGTCCCTGAGGCCCTTCCTAACCCAGTCCTTTATGCTTCTTACAATTAATGAAGAAAAGCCTTAGGTCCCATTTGCTTAAATTAGCAAGAAAGAGGCAATGTTGAGTCCATAGGTGTCTGTGGAAAATGGGAGGCCAGTGTGGACTTGGTAGATTCCAGATGGGGAAAGGGGTTCAGTGCCTCTAAGATACTGGTCACATTTTACCACCACCACCCCACAGGCCTTTGGAAAACCACATATCTGAATATTTGAAAATGTTTTTGATTCCACTTTCTATGATAGATACAAACAGTAGCCCTTTTATGCTTCCTTAATGATGTTAATGTACCTCTAGAATAGTTATAGCCATATAATAAATTCTAATTAATAATTAAAAAGAAATCTTGCATTGGCAAACATTTGTCTATTCTGTATGTGTGTTCATGTAGGTACGCACAAGCCATGTACACATGTGTGCGGCCCAGCGGCTTGAACTCATGAGGTTGTCAGGATGAATAGCAAGTTCCCTTACTCAACCGACCAATGCACTGCAACCATCATTTTACAGAATTACTCTATAAAGTTAGAGAACTCAGGGCAATCAAAGGTTGTTGAAGCTTCATTTGGTGTCATGTGAAACATACTAGTGGAGAGGGCTTCTGTTCCTGAACGTCTGGACCCTCAGAAACCGAGTCCCAAGTGGTTTTGTGCTGAATGAGCTTCAGAGCAAAGGAAGCCTCTCCTTGGAGAGCTACTCTTTCCAGCTCTACTGCACCAATTTGCTTCCACTGAGAGTAGCTTAGCTCCAAGAATTCACAAGCTGAGAGTTGCCTAGTAAGTTGCATATGAACGTAGCAGTTGGGAAAAATAAGAGTGGGATCCATTAAGTTGTCATTACTAAGTCAGGTCAAGAAGAGTTAGTGTGCAGAAAATGGGTCCTATGTCATTTCTGTTCTTTGTAAATGCTCTGAAAATGAGTATCTTCTTTGTATTTATTGCTTCGAACAAGAATGCAGATGCTCTTTTCTTGCCACCTTTCCTGTTCTTGTGGTCTAGAATTTCCCATAAGTCTCCTTGCCTTCAACTGTTTCTAAGAGAGTCCTTAAAATTGACCTCTATAGTATCTAACAACTGCCAAGTTCAGGAAGGTAATAATTTATTAACTTTATATTCCTATCCAGGGGTTTTTGCTCATTTGCTTTGCTTTTATTTCTTTTACATATTGCCAAAAGAACAGACAAATCTGAAAAGGAAAACGGGGCTCCTAAATTTTGAAGATAATTCCAGTTCTCCTTCATTACTACTCTCCACACCTCAGTTACTTGTATTTCATCCAAGAGGCCTGAGTGGGAAGTCCTGGGATGGGAAGGATTTTAAGGGGCAAAGGTTGGGGAAGGGTAGGGGCGAGAGCTCCACAGTGAACTGTGAAGCTCTCAGTGGCCACGGTGTGGTTTGTACATCTCTCCCTTGGGAAAGCACTATTTCCCTTAATCACATCTTCCACCTGAGATCTCCCATCTCCTTTTCCATGTCATTCCCCAACACATGTGTGATCCACTGGTCCCTTCTTGGCATCTTACATTCAGCAGCTAAGTGGGGAGACTTGATAGATACTACTCAAGGCATGCTTTAGCTTGCTGGAAAGCACAGTTATCTTCCATTTTGTAATCAACAGCTGAGACATCTCTAGCTTTTAAGATTTCTGCATCAGCACGCTTTGTCCTCCTGACCTTTCTTGGTAAAGGTGGGCTGTGGGAGAGGCCTCAAAACAGCACTCACAGGTATACAAGATAAACTTTCCTCTTTTTCTTCCCTGTCAGTAACTCGACATTTGTATCTGCCCAGAGAAGATACAGTTAAAGCAGCATGATACTCAAGTTAATAATATCCTCATGACTCTGCTCTGGAGTCTCTTGCTAGTCATGTTTTAAAAGGATAGTATTAAAATAAAGAAGATGTGATCATAAAGGCAAGCTAAATCAATGTACAAACTATTTATTTTTATTTCCTCATTTGGCCCATGCCCATCCCAACTGCATCCATCTGGTACATTTATATGACTTAATAAGATGCTCTAGACAGCCAAAGACTCACATGGACTCTGGGTCTACTCACCTGTCCACTCTTCACCAAACAAACTGACTGAGTCTAACACTTCATAATCTCCCTTGCAGGACTCAGATTCACCCTGGGCAGCTCACATAGAAACCAGATGACCAGGGATGTGTTTTTATAGCTCAGTCCATTTCAGAACTTAAATAGCCATGGACAGAAATGCATGAAGATGAGAGATAAATGCCAGAAGAGAGCGTGTGTGAATACAGTGGAAGTCAGCCTTCCCAGGGTCTCCGAAGCTCTAAAGAGTCTGTGTATAGCCACCCTCAATGTCAAATTATTTGCAAACATGTAATTTGTACATGAATGCGAGGATTCTTTGCTAAATTAAAAGTGCAGGCAAATGCAAGGTAAGAGGAATGAGAACACATATGCTCCATTGTCTTAGTGGTGTCTCATTCCAACCATGCATGCTTCTATGATTTGCTCTTCCCAAATTTCTCCAAAGAACCTATTATGGGGCTGGGAATTAGAATAACGGGCAGTTTGTCAGTTTGTCATCCTTAACATCTTGGTTCCTTTTTCAACCTTACAGAGCTATATGCACACACACAGACACACACACACACACACACACACACACAAACACGCTCACATTTTAGTTTGATTTTGTTATAAGAAGAAAACCACTTTAAAGCTTACAACTTATTCCAAAAATTTCTCCAGCTATACTGAAATATGATCAATATATTTAAAAAGTAAATATATGAAGTGATACTACATGTATATAATTTAAAACTAATATTAGATACACTATGAATAATTATCACAATCAAACTCATTACGTAAATCAGATTCTCCATTGTTTTTCTTCTTAATTTTTCTCTCTTGGTAAATGAAACAATCTAATGAACTTAATGACCTTGAAATCCTAAGAGGCTCCTCACAAATTCCTCTAAGATAATTGCCCTTCAGAATAAGAATAAAAAGAAAAAAGGGGGAAGAATATAGTGACTTGGAAGAACTAAATTACTAGTTGCAGGATCTTCATCCATGTGGTACAACATTTTTGGATGGACCATCCACCCACACATGAACTTACATATAGGGAAATGGTGCTTTTCCCATGATCCATTGATAGTGCTTTCATGACTCACTCCATCAAGAAAGGACAGAGGGGACACCCAGTTGCCTGTTGTCAGTCTTCACATGGTTGTTTAAAAGTGTAGCCTTATCCTTTCCCTTAAATTTCCTTCTTTCTTGTCTTTGTTTGACATATAACATTCAGTGAAATCAAGTGCAATGTAACTCTTATAGTAAAACAAGCATTTGATTTTAGAGGATAAGGTAGCATACTGAATGCAGTCCCAAGCCCTATAACAAATGCATGCCCAGCACAGAGAGTAAGCCTCGCACTAACTCCATGGAAGGAAGGTCAATTCAAAGATCACTAGTTAAGGCTTTTTGAAGGAAGATTTATAGACTCCAGTCAGATGCCCAAGACAAGTACAGAAAGATGAATGACACCAGCTAATCCATCAAGTGATTCATCAGGGTCCACGGAGTGAATGATTGCAACTTCCAACACTCCCTAGTTGTCTGTGAGGATGAGGCTTATAAGGAGCATATAAGAGATTATATGCCTTTCCCAGCATCGTATGTTTAACAAATGGTAAGGCCAAGATTAGGGCCCAGGTGTTCTTATTACAAAGTTCATGCAGTGATGGTAGCTACCTGAGACATTAACAAGTGTAGAGCAGGCAACCCCTGGTATAGAAGGATATTACTTATGGTCTGTAATGGAGAGAAGTCAGATGTATATAAACGCAAACTTACGCAGTTCTCCATTTGATTTGTAGTGACAGCTGTGACGCTGCTGGGTTGTCATCCTGCTTTACTTACTCCTCTTGCTCTTGTCAATGCCTTAGCTTCCCACACCAACCCGTTAACAGAAGCTGAGATAAGTGACTGTGTGGTTTGTTCAGCATTGCGCATGCTCTTGGAAAAGATGGTTATATGATCCAAACCATGACTAATCCAATGCTTCAATAAATACATCCATTATTAAAGATTGGCCCAACTTGACAGGGATCAGGGAGGACTTGGAGGCAGTCAGATCCCCAGAGCTCACCAATCAATCATTCTAGTCAATCAGTGAACACCAGGTTTAGTGAGGGCCCCTGAGTTAGAAATAGGGTAGAGAACAACACTGACCTGACTTCCACACAAGCACACACAGGTGAACACATATGCATACCCTTGTACACCACACACACACACACACATACACACACATACACGCACATCCCAATTTGAGCTGTCAATGTGTTTTAAAAGAAAATTTAAGTCAACAAAATTTATTGAGTTTGTCATTTTTTCCTCTACTTTTCTCACCCTCTCGACCTCTTAAAATTAACATTCTACTGTTATGTAGGCACAACCAAAACATTTTGATCAAGACATAATACTTCGTCTTGAAAAAACAGTCAGTTAGTGTTAGAGTCAGGGTCTTATGTTACCCAATCTAGCCTCAGAGTTGTGATGCAGGCAAGATTGGCCTTGATCCGCAGATCCTCTTAACTTTGTTTTCCAAGTACTGAATTCTAGGTATGTGCCACCATGTCCAGGTAAGAATTTGTCTAGTTAACCTCAGTGAGTACTTCACGAGCTCCTGCTTAGTGGGGAACACCAAATATTAATCAGCATTCCGACTATTGGGCTCCAACTACTATAGAAAAGCTGGTTAAAGAAGCTGGGATGGAACCTAAGAGTCAATAGAATCCAGCGGAACCCAATGCTCCTGGTCCGGGAGTAGGAAACAACAGTGAATAACAAGGCTCACAAAACACTAGTCCCATACTTTAAAAAAAAAAGTGTGGTGTGCCATGAAAGGAACAGAGCACTCCATTCCAGGGTAGTTGATAGAACATACACGAAATAGTAAGAAACCAAGCACCAAATGTGTGTAGAAATATGTACCTCTTGTTATCAGTTCAATTATATATTATGGGGGGAAAGTGTGAATATTCTTTTTGCCAATGTCAGAGAATATTTAATAGTTTAAGAAGTCCTGAGTTTCTAGTTTCACTAGTCACTTATAAAAGTGCCTGGCTATTTCTAAAAGGCACTCTGTTGGTGCTCCAGGACTAGCTGTGCACCAAAAACTTGGATGTGTGTCCAGCTATTTCTAGAGCCTGCCACTGTATGAACATCTGAGCACACTGACCAAAGCACTCCTTATCGCTGGATATCTGTAGCTTCATCAAGAATGGAGACTGAATAAATCACTGTGTCCTTGAAGTCTGAGATGGGCAGAAGTCAGAGGGAAAGTGCAAATTGTGGCAGCACACAAGGTTTCTTCAGAGAACCACAGCTAGAATTGTGAGTGAGCTTAGTTTGGAAGGAGCACACTGGATGAAAGTGCTCAGGTTGCTGGGAAGAAACAAAGAGACCTTATTCATTCCTCCCTGTGAAGCCAAGGCCCAGTGACACTCCTGCAACAAAACCCCAAGGGACCCCAGAGCAGAGTGAACATTACTGGTCCATGGGCATTCTTAAGGAGGAATGTGCAGACATAATCACTGGCCTGAGATTATTTCATGCCCTTCCTCCACAAGCCATTCATCACGTTTATAGCAGCAACAGTTCATTACCATGTTCCTGTTTTGCACATTCTTGAACAAGGTTATGGCTCCAATTTTAAGTGTGGTATATAAAATGAATGAGGGGAGGTGGGAGGGTGAGAGGGTTCCTGGAGGGGACAGTAATAAACAGAATAGGTGTTCCTTGCCAATTGGAAATATGAGTTTCCCCCACCTATTTACAACTTTATATAATCAGAAAGAACGGCACATCACTTATATTCTCAGATCCAATCCTATTAGTGGCTCCTAAGCTGTTTTTATGACTCTACCTACCTACTCATTTCTCAACCACTCTTCCACACTAAAAGCTAAACGAAGAGGTAGGATTTGCTTCTAAGGAAATTTAAAACATACTGGTAGAAATTAGAACTTGGGTAAAACAACACCCTGGACTCTGAAAGTTGCTGTCCAGATACCAGGTGCTGAATCACTTGTGTTAGAGACATAAGAGGACCTCTGTGGTGAACATAGGATTTCTATAACCAAAGACGAGTGGGGAACATATTCATTGCAGCAGATACTGATGAAACAGATTCAAAGTCATAATAGGCAGTTGGGGGTCTTCCTCAACGCAAGCAATGTTTGATCACGTTATACATAATGAAGTCCCACTGAGCTCTCAAAGTTCAAAGAGAAACTGAAACAAAGAAGTTCCGCACACTGGGACCATGGCATCAGAAGTCACAGTTCCTGAGTTTTTGTGCTCCTGGATGCTGTGGACAAGAGACAGGAATATTGTCAATCAACGTCCTGGTCATGTAGGGACTTGTGCTGAATAGACAGGCTTAAATTACATCTAAAAGCACTTAGTGTCACTGATTTCGAGAAGAAGTGTTTAAAAGTTGAATGCTCTCATAGAATAGATATCCTTCACATAGGACTTATAAGAACCAAAGGAACCATGAGTCTACATGTGCCTGCTTATCTCTTATTAAACCCATATTATCTCAGTGTAAATTACATAGCAAAATCAAGACAAGTAAAAAGGTCACTTTAATTTTCTTCTACCTCTGGCTCTGCAGACAATTTACTGTGTACATGATGAATTCTCACACTGCTTCTCATCATAACCGTATGTTGAAAGAGTAAATCTTGTCTGGTGGAGCTTAGCACAGTCATTCTTGATTCTAAGAAGTAGTTCTTTCTAGCAAGAGTAAGCTTCTTTAGTGCCCCTTTACTAGGATAGGAATGAAGTCAGAAATGCGGAATTGTACTCCAGCCCAGAAAGCAATTTTCCCACTCTCCACTAGGGCAGCTAAGTGAATGCTCACTATTCTCAAGTCTGCTTTCCTGAGATAGAAAAATCTGGTTTTCTAAGTTTTCTGAGATCTACCATGTTCCTTCCTTTTTCATAAATTGCTGTCAGTGTCAGACATGGGGAGTAAGCAGTCTGGTCAGTGAGTTCATGGATGCTGTAACACCACAGTTGGCCTCTGCCTCTTGGCAGTCCTCTACTTAAACAATGCACAAGGCAGGTTTTGACTGAATTGAATATGCCACAACCAGCGGCCTTCCTCATTAACTCTGTCTCCCTGGTTCTAACCTTATCCTGCCCCTGGAGTGTAGAAATGGCCAGCTTTACAGACATATTCGGCCCTTTCAAGCTTTATATGTCACACTGGAAGCCATGGAAAAAGGAAATCTCTGCAGCTCTGTTCACTAATGTGTGCTTCAAAGCAGAACTGGATCCTTTGAATGACTTCAAAGATGCAGCAATGCAAACATGTGGAGGTTTCATGGTGATCAGGCAGGGGAAAGACTGTAAATGCAGTCAAGTTTTTAAGTTATCATCAAAGACATTGGTAGATTTTCAAATTCCTCTTTTCTCACCTGAGACTTTTTACATGGTCCAGATGAACTAATTATGAGGTCATTATAGTTCTTTGCTCTTGTTCTGTCTTGTCTATTCAACATGCCAGATGTCCCCAGGCCCCCTTGACATCTAGTCTGGCTTTATTCTTACTCCTAAAAGGGTTGGGGGCAAGGATAACTGACCACCTTTGAGCCCCTGGTTCAAAATTCCAGAACCAAATCACTGATTCAAAACTGGACAGATAGGATTTCAAAAGCACCAGCTGTAAACTGCACTAGCAGCTGTGATAGGAAGGAATGCACATTTGCCATATCTATGTCCCTTAAAATATCCCCAAAGTTAATGGCTATGTGCTCCATAGTCATGGAAGCACTTTGGACTGCCCTCATTGCCTACTTCTTGTGATTTTTTTCCAGTCCCAAGCTGAGATGGAAAGTTCCTTCTAGGACTGAAGGAATTGGCCTTTGGTTCTCAGACAAGGGAATGAGTTCAAAGAAACAGTGCATCACTTAGTCTAATCCTCCTCAGACTGCATTTCTATTCTTCGCTTTAGGTTTCTAGATTATTCCATTGTGAAGTCTGCCAATGACACTTCTCTTGTGCTTCTTTGGAATAATCTAGAAATATTAAAATAAAATCCCCCGGGGCCATCAATCAAAAACACTATCTGAAAGGAATATAGAGGCTCAGTTCTGCCCTTCCTAATTATAATTTCAATTTTCTAGTATAATTCATGGTTTCTGCCTGGCAGGAGGAGCTCTTGACATGTCACCCTCAGAAGCTGGACGAAGCAAAACAATGTCATCTCTCTTCAGACACTGCAAAGGCATGCTCGCTGTAGTGTGTAAGCATTTTATACTAAGTGAATTCCATTCATATCCATCCTTGTCACAAATGAGAACCACCAAAACACTCAAAAACATATTCACAGTGTGCTTCCCAAATGCACTGCAGAAGAAAAAAAAAAACAGTTAAAGCACAGGGAACAGATCCATTTCATTTAATTAGAGCTTCAGAGAAGCCCAAAGAAAAAGATCAGTGTCTCCTTAAGTGTTCTGTTTCTGCTCGAGTGTATCTGTCAGATATCATCTGGTGGTTTGAAATGAAGTGATACCAAGGGCAAAGACTAAAACCCACTGCAGACAGAGGAAAACACTGATTGGCTGAGATACTGCCATCAAAGACAGAGGAAAACACTGATTGGCCGAAGTACTGACAGAGGGAAACACTGATTGGCTGCTGTACTACCTGGACAGAGAAAAACACTGATTGGATGAGATATTGCCCTCACAGACAGAGGAAAACACTATTGGCTGAAGTATTGCCCTCACGAACAGAGGGACAGGAAACAGGTTCTGATGTTATGAATTTTGGACAGGCATGCACATTCCTTTTATTGTGTTATTCAGTGCCCTGCTGGCATCAGTGCTGGAGTCTGATTTAGTGGCCTGTGAGGAAGGCCTGCTTGGCTCTCACCTCAGGGTGGTCACCTTTTATTTTGATTCTCTTATCTTATTTCAAGCCTTGGCTACCATTTCTTCTCAATCCAACCATCCAACTGCTTACTGGGACTATTCTGGATATTCAGCCTGCTGCTCATAAGAGTCCTCAAAGCCCCACATACAATCCCATTCCTTTTATCAGCTCATTTCTGCTCCTATGCCCTCTGCACTGCCCTGTACCTCCATTTATAAGAACATAGCTATTTGTGTGCGTTCCTACCTTCCACATACATCTTTTGCCATAGAGATATTACTGATCAAAATAGATGCAGAGCCTTGCCCTCGTGGGGTCAAGGTAGTGGGCAAAAGAAACAAATGATAAGCCTTTGTTAAAAAAAATTCAAGGACCTCCGTGGTAGCAGGCCTGAGCCAGCAACCTCCACAGGAGGAGGCATGAGGTTGTGACCTCCATAGACGCAGGTACAAGGGAGCAACGTCTGGGGGAGCAGGCCTGAGTCAGAGACTGGGCACAAGTCAGGGACCTCTGAGGGAGTATTTCCAAGGCAGGGACATCTGGGGGAACAGACCTGAGCCAGTGACCTTCACCCAACCTCAACCTGAGCAGGTCCAAGCCAGGGACCTCCACAAGAACAGACTTTAGCCAGTGACCTCTGCCAGAAGAGGCCTGAAGCACTGACCTCCACAGGACCAGGACTGAGCCAGCGACCTCCACCAGAAGAGGCCTGACCCAGTAACTTCCACCAGAGCAGGCGAGCAGGCCTAAACCTCTGCCAGAGCAGGCCCAAGGCAGCAACCTCAGAGGGAGCAACCCCAAACAAGAAACCTCCATGGGAGCAGGCCCCTATGACACCCAGTATTGCAGAGCGACACCAGGGGGCTCTGAGTGACCTCCAGGAACACCAGTGACCTTTGAGGACACCGGTGACTTCCGGGGTTACTGGAACAATGGCCATAACTGCACCACAAAGAGCAACTATCTGAGCTTTGGATCCACTGGCAACTGGAAGATTGATCACCAGAGACAGCCCCAACTACACTAATCAGAGGAAAAGATAGGTAGACAAGGTAAGAGCACACTTGACACCACAAAGAGCAACTCGACACCAACAAAAACTAGTGGGCCTACAACAGCAAGACTTGAACAACCAAATATAGATGAAACAGAAGAAAATGACCTAAAAAATGATTTTACAAGAATGTCTGAGACCCTTAAACAAGAAATGAAAATGATCACTCAAAGAAATGGAGGATAAAACAAACAAAATTGGAAGAAATCAACTTATCCCTTAAAGAAAACCAAGAAAAAGCAATCAAACAGATGAAATGAAAATCAAAATAGAGACAATAAAGAAAACATAAACTGAGGGAATTATAGAAACAGAAATTATAAGAAAATGATCAGGAACCACATGCAAGCATAAACAGCAGAATACAAGAGATGGAAACGAGAATCTCAAGCACTGAAGATAAAATAGAGGAAACAGATTTATTTGTCAAAAAAACATTAAGTCTAACAAGAGCTTAACACAAAATATCCAGGAAATATGGAACACCATGAAAAGACCAAACCTAAGAATAATACGATTAAAAGAAGGAGAAAAAGTTCAACTCAAAAGGTCAGAAAATATATTCAAAATATAAAATCATAGAAGAAAACTTTCCCAACCTAAAGAAAGATATGCATATAAAGATACAAGAAGCTTACAGAACACCAAACAAACTAGATCAAAAAAAGTTCCCTCACCACATAATAATCAAAAGACTAAACATAAAGAATAAAGAAATAATATTAAGAGCTGCAAAAGAAAAAGACCAAGTAACATATAAAGTCAGACCTATCAGAATTAGACCGAATTCTCAATGGAGACAATGAAAGCCAGAAAGCATTATGCAGACATTAAGAGACCACAGATGCCAGCCCAGACTACTAAACCCAGCAAAACTTTCAATCACAATAGACGGAAAAAAAATATTCCATGACAGAACTAGATTTACCCAATACCTAGTCCCAAACCGGGCCCTACACAAATTGCTAGAAGGAAAGCTCCAACCCAAGGAAGTTGACTACATCCACAAAAGCACAGATAATAGATGATCTTACAGCAGCAAATCCCAAAGAAGGGGAAAATATATGCAATAACATCACCAACAATGAAAACTAAAATAACAAGAGATAGCAATCACTTGTCATTAATACCCCTAAATGTAAATGGACTCAACTCACCTATAGAAAAATACAGGGTAACAGATTAGATATAAAACCAGAATTAAATCTTCTGTTGTATACAAGAAGCACACCTCAACCTCAAAGATAGACATCACCTCAGGGTAAAGGGTTAGGAAAAAAATTCAAATTAAATGGACCTAAGAAACAAGCTGGTGTAGCTATCCTAACATCTAATAAAAGAGACTTTAAACTAAAATCAATCAAAAGAGAAAAGAAGGACATTTCATACTAGTCACGGGAAAAGTCCATCAAGAGGAACTCTCAATACTGAATATCTGTGCCCCAAATACAAGGGTACCATCATATTTAAAAGAAACACTTCTAAAAGCTTGAGTCACATATTAAACCCCACACAGTAATAACAGGAGACTTCGAAACCCCACTCTCACTACTGAACAGGTCTGACAGAAAATTAAAAGAGAAATAAGAGAACTAACAAATGTTATGACTAAAATGGACTTTACAGAACATTCCATCCAAACATGAAAGAATATACCTCCTTCTCAGCACCTCATGGAATCTTCTCTAAAATTGAACACATACTAGGTAACAAAGCAAACCTCAACAGATACATAAAAAAATTGGAATAACCCCATGTATCTTATCAGATCACCATGGCTTAAAATTAGAATTCAACAACACTAATTCCGGAAAGCTCACAAACACATGAAAATTAAACAGTCCTCAGCTGAATCATCAAGGGGTCAAGGAAGAAATTAAAGACTTCCTAAAATTTGATGAAAATGACCACACAACATACTCAAATTTATGGGAAACAATGAAAGCAGAGTTAAGAGGAAACTTCTAAACACTAAACGACTACATAAAAAAGCTAGAAAAACCCATACTAGTGAGTTAACAGAACATTTGAGAACTCTAGAACAAAAAGAAGCAAACTCACCCAGAAGTACTAGACACCAGGAAATAATCAAATAGCTGAAATCAACAAAATAGAAACAAAGAAAACAATACAAAAATAATCAATGAGACAAAGAGTTGGTCCTTTGAGAAAATTAGCAAAATAGGTAAACCTTTATCCAAATTAACCAAAAGGTAGAGAGAGAATATCCAAATTAACAAAATTAAAAATGAAAAGCAGGACATAACAACCAACATGGAGAAAATCCACAGAATCATCAGGTCATATTTCAAAAACCTGTACTCCACAAAATTGGAAAACTTAAATAAAATGGACAATTTTCTGAATAAATATTACTTACCAAAATTAAATCAATACCAGATAAGCAAATTAAATAGAACTATAAGAGCTAAAGAAATAGAAACAATCATCAGATTCTCCCAAGCAAAAAAGCCCAGGAACGAATGATTTCATCACAGAATTCTACAAGAACTTCAAAGAAGAACTAATACCAATATTCCTCAAATTGTTCCACACAATAGAAACAGAAGAAACATTGGAAAACTCTTTTTATGAGGCTACAATTACCATGATACCCAAACTACACAAAGACATTACCAAGAAAGAGAATTAGACAATCTCCTTCATGAATATTGATACAAAATACTCAATAAAATACCGGCAAACCAAATTCAAGAACACATCAGAAAAATCATCCACCATGATCAAGTCAGCTTCATCCGAGAGATGCAGTGATGGCTCAATGGACAAAAATCTGTCAATGTAGTTCACCATATAAACAAACTGAAAAAAAAACACATGATCATCTCATTAGATACTCAAAAAGCCTTTGACAAAATATAACATCCCTTCATGATAAAGGTCTTGGAGAGAGCAGGGATACAAGGAACATACCTAAAGGCAACATATAACATATAACAAGCCAACAGCCAGCATCAAACTAAGTGAANCCCTTCACAATAGCCACAAATAGCATAAAATGTCTCAGAGTAACTCTAACCAAACCAATGAAAGACCTGTATGACAAGAACTTTAAATCTTTGAAGAAATAAATTGAAGAAGACACCAGAAAATGAAAAGACTCTCATACTCTTGGGTGGGTAGAATTAACATAGTAAAACGGCAATATTACCAAACACAATCTACAGATTCAATGCAGTGCCCATCAAAATCCCAGCAAAATTCCTCACAAACCTCAAAAGAACAATATTCAACTTCATATGGAAAAGCAATATAAAAATAAAAACCCAGGAAAGCCAAAACAATCATGTAGAAAAAAAGGAACTTCAGGAAGCATCACAATCCCTCACTTCAAACTCTACTACAAAGCTACAGTATTGAAAACAGATTAGTATTGACATAAAAACAGACAGGAGGACCAATGGAACCAAACTGAAGACCCAGATATCAATCCACACACCTACAAACAGATGATTTTCAACAAAAAGCAAAAACAATATAAAATAGAAAAAGTCTGACAGCACAAGAGTAAGAAGACCCTGGACCTTTTCAAACACTGACGAGACCACAAGAATGAGAAAGACCCCTTAAAGCCCCCTACAATGATGAAGAAATACTGACTATAGATGTTTATGCAATGCTACCAGCAACGAAATAGCCTGAAAGTGCCATTCTTGGTCTGTGAAGATGTTTAAACTTGGTTTTGTATTTGTGGTTAGGATAGGTGCAATGTGTAAAAGAAACATAAATTTGTAAGCAATGAAAAGCATTTGTCATCCAGCACTTACACATTTTACACACATACATTGCCTACATACAGGCATTCACACAATACACACATGTATAACATGCATGCACACACGTATCTACATACAGTTTAGCTTCTCTTTGCAATGCTTTAAATGGCATTAGAATGCCTCTAGTTCTCGAAATGGCTTAGAAAACCATAGACATAGTTCTTAGCTCTCACTGTGCACCATTTCAATGGAACCCCAAATTAACCATTAGGGTCATCAATTCTTACTAAGCAGTAAGACACTTTATAATGTGTCAGCTCTGATCTTCATTTGCAATTCTCCATGATTCTTTTCTTTAGGACTTCAACTCTGTCTTGCTCTTAAGTTCCTCCGAATTGTTATTAGACCTGTGCTTGAACATCTTATTAATTAAATCAGGATTTAATTCAGTTCACTTTAGGTCAATTCATTTCAGTTAAAATCAGTTTGGATTACTGTTATTTACCAAAGATTTTGATTCTTAAGTTCAACTTTTTCTTCTGAGTTCAATTTCTTCATGCTAAAAAGAAATCCTTTAGTTATGATTTCAGGTAAGGTCTTGATGTAGACGAAACAAGATAGAATTTAGCTGGAAATTCTATTTTTGAGCTAACTTTCATAGTTCCAGTAAACACTATGGTGGCTGTTGGAGGAGTGAAGGCATCAATGGTCTTGCCCAGCTGTCAGTCCTACAATCTGTCTTTAAGAGGAGACTAACCTGCCACGTAATAGGAGCCTACTTGTACCACTACTCTCTGCTTGAATGTGAGATCTATTCCACAAGAGAGAATACATGCCTGCCACAGCAGAGCAGATCACAACCTTAGGAGAAAACCAAATAGCAGTGTTTAGATAAATTTATGTAGCATTGATCTGTCTTCCTAATATGTATATTTCTACCTATAGATAAACATTCCTCTGTCTTTATCAGAGAAATCTCTTTCCAGTGGTCAGGGGTAAGTAAACACAGCGAGTTTTCGTTACACAAGGTGCTGAGACTATATGATGATGAATGAGTACTTAGCCATAAACAACCCATTTATACCATATTTTTCTAAGACTCAGAAAACATAGTGGAAGAAGGAGTGGAAGAATATAAGAGAGAGAAATAAGGAGAAGGGTTGTGAAATAACATCTTCTGGGCAAGACACGGCCACTGCAATCACAAAGTCACACAAGCTTCAGGTGCTAAAGATGAGCCTGAACAAGCCCATATTGGCAGTCAGGCATGGAGGAAGAAGAATTCAGAGGCTGGCTGGACTTTGATCCTTAACTATTTGCCATCAGTAGATATAGAAAGACAGGAAATAACTAAGGGCCTTCAGTTGTGAACCAACTGATGACTTCCATAGATAGTTTCAGTACAATTGTCACAGAAATCACCCTGATTAAACTAAATGGGTCACAAAACAAAACCTGAAGTTAAGGATTTGGGGAAAATACTGGCAGGAATGGTTGTGAGGGGGGAGAGTTGACAGGGATGGGAGGTGGCAAAGATGGTGGTGAGGGGGGAGTTGACAGGTATGGGAGGGAGATAAGAGGGGGTAGTGTGAGATTAATCAGAATATATTATATACTTCTATCAAATTGCTAAATGACCAAAAGAATCAATAAAAACAGGTAAGTATCCTCATGTTGTCTTGGTTCTCTGGGATTGTGATTTGTAGGCTGGTTTTCTTTGCTTTATGTTTAAAAATCGCTTATGAGTGACTACATAAGATAATTGTCCTTCTGGGTCTAGGTTACCTCACTCAATATAATGTTTTCTAGCTCCATCTATTTGCCTGCAAATTTCAAGATGTCATCATTTTTTCTGCTGTGTAGTACTCCATTGTGTAAATGTACCACATTTTCCCTAAGAGAGACATACATGGATTTAATCTACATGGGAAGTACAAAAAGACAAGATCTCTTGAGTAAATTGGGAGCATTGGAACCATGGGAGAGCACAGAAGGGGAGGGGAGAGGAAGGGAGGGTAACAGAGAAAAATGTATAGCCCAATAAAATCAATATTTAAAAAAATGGGTAAAGATAAGCACTTTTCAGTCTTCATGTGTCTGATAATGTCATCTTTGCCTCTGCAAATATAGTAATAATATACTAGGTAAGCTTTAAAATATTGTTTGACCATAATTTCCATTCAGCAAATAGAACTATTGTCTTTTGGTATTTATTTCTAGTTGTCTAAATTATTCAGCAGAAATCTAATGTTTGGCCCTCTATTCTTCCTATATGATAGGTTTTCTATTATTTTTCTTGTTTTTGAGAATGGTTTTGTTTTGTAATTTTCATTCTTGAGGTTTAGTGGCTTCCTTATACACAAACAGATTTTTCTTGATTATGAAAGGGATTTTTGTTGTTGTTGTTGCTGCTGCTGCTGCTGCTGTTTTTATATATACTCAATTCATTATTCTTCTCTGTCCTCCTGGATCTCCTATTGGGCCTTTATTAGAATTTCCTATAATAATCTATCTCTTTCTGCTCTATTCACTGTGACAGAAACAACTTAAGAGATAAAGGATTTAGACTGGTTCACACTCTAAAGATCCAGCCCACTGTGACAGGAAGGCATGGTGATAGACTTGGTTCCCAGGAACCTGGAGACAGGAGCTGTTGCAGAGCTTATGAAGGAGTGCTGCTTACTGGCTTACTCCCCATGGCTCATTCAGCTTGCTTTCTTATAGAACTCAGAACAACCCAGTGGTTGCTGAGAATTCTCACCCAACATAATCCTACATTCTGAGTCTATTACAAGTGCTTGTGCATAGCTATTACTTGGACTTGGGTCCAGGCTTTTCCTTTAGTGTTTGTCTGGTGGGCTTTCTTTCCTGACTCATGACATTATGCCTATAGTTCATCTGTAACTCATCCAACATACTCAACAACTTGACCTCATCTTCCTTCCCTATGGATTTTTGAAGCCTGAAGCCTTAGCCATCATAACAGTTAAACGTTTTTCTAGATCCTTTAACTAAAAAGAGCACATTCAATCTAACCACGCATGTTTAAATGTGTTCTAAATATCTGGCATGTTTTACCGTTGATCCATGCCTAGAGAGGTAGACAAGTCCTCATCTAAGACTTCAGCATCATTATGACATCCCAGCAATACTGTTTCATTCTTTGGGATGCTACACCATCCTGTTCTGCTTCTCCTTTTAAGGCAGAAAATTTTGTAAAGGAACTGAAGAGACTGTAATTTAGACTACCTTCTGTGTGACAGCTTGGCTTGCCTAGTGGTACTAAGCATCTAGACAACTGGGGAACAATGGAAGTTGGAGTAAGCTGTGGAAAGAAGATGCTTAGGACACTAAAGCCAAATTTCCAAATAGAAAACCTAAAGAAACATGTATAATAAACAGATACAACATATCTAGACAGAATATAGATGTTTATGTTATAGAAAATATGTGAATTGAAAGCTTCCAGATAAGCAATATTTACATATAAAGTAGTAGCCAACAACCGAAACTAAAGCTAAATTTGGTTATCCATCTGATTATAGTATAGAAGAATATCTTTAAGTTATAGAATGAAAGGGAGCTGTAGAAAAATGTCTTTAAGAACAAGAATTGAGTGAATCTGACTATACACACGACAATTCCTACCACCGCATCAACTCCACAACCCGGTAATGTATTATAGCCGAAACCTGGAAACAACCGAGGTACCCTCAATGGAAGAATGGATAAAGAAAGTGTGGGATCTATATGCATTAGAATACTACTCAGCGGTAAAAAAACAATGACATCTTGAATTTT
>LOEQ01002015.1:146245-169052 GCA_001685075.1 Bramus lutescens | reverse complement strand
AGAGATCATGGATGCAAGCCCAGACTACTATACCCAGCCAAGCTTCCATTCACTATCAGTGGAGAAAACAAAATATTCCAGGATAAAAACAAATTTAAGCAATATGTAGCCACAAATCCAGCTTTACCGAAAGTAATAGAAGGAAAATCACAACCTAAGGAATGTATGTGTGTTTTGTGTGGATGTATGCCATATGTATTAGGTACTCGCTAAAGAATGCACTGAATCACATACAGCTGAAATTGCTTGCAATTGTGAGTCTCCAGTCTTCTGGAAGCACGAGTACTCTTATCCTCTGAGCCCTCTCACCAACCCAAAGTGTGTCTTTCACCTAGTCATCCCCATTTCTGGAAAAGCAGTGCTTTATATGACGTGTACTGCCTATGAAGGCCAGTCTTGATGTGGAAGAACATTGAAGGATGTGGAACGTGGCACTGATTTTATGTGCTCAGCAAAGAGCCCTAGCCACCACAGTATTTGAGGGCTGTGACGAGTCATCGCCATGAGACATTTCTAAAATAAAATGTTTCTCTGGTTTATCCTAATGCCTACATTCTTCCTCCGATCACCTTTTACACATTAACTATTACCTTGTATCTTTAACTATATTTAATAGGGGAAAGAAATGCTATGTCTAAAGAAATAACTCTAGGGGTGAATTTATCAAGCTACTTAAAAGTTCCATGTTTTTATAAATGTGTATCTTGAGAAAAAGCACAATAGAAAAGAGGAAGAAGAGCTCATAATTGATGTGAGATTCCCCTCTGTATGCTGTGAATACCACTGGTTAATAAAGTAGCTGTTTGGGGCCTGTGATAGGATAAAACAAAGCTAGGAGGGGAAACTAAACGGAATGCTGAGAGAAAAGAAGTGGAGTCAAGGAGAAGCCACGGAGCCACCACCAGAGACAGAGAGGCTGGAACCTTGCTGGTAGGCCAGGACCCTCGTGGTAAAATATAAAATACTGGAAATGGGTTAATAATAGAGGTAAGAGCTAGCTAGCAATACACTAAATAATTGGCCAAGCAGTGATTTAAGCAATAAAGTTTCTGTGTGATTATTTCAGGAGTCTGGGTGGCTGGGAAAACAAGCGAGTGGCTCTTTACTCCACATAACATGTCAAGAACTAACAATATCCTCAAAGAAAAATAATGAGACAGCTGTACCTACCGTGCGCAGTTCTACTGTCTTTTGTTCCAGGTGCCCATAGTCAAAGCAGCTTGAAATTATAAGCTGGAAAATACAGGCATAAATGGTCAATAAATTTTAAATTTTACATTACTCAAGTAATGTGATGAAATCTCATGCCTTCCCATTGAGTCTTTTCCAGGATCTAAATGCCCCTGTCCAGTGTTTCTATGCTGTATATATTGCCACCTGTTAGTCACTTAGTAGACTCTTGCTAGAACAGCAACTGCTATGGTTGTGTGTGTGTGTGTGTGTGTGTGTGTGTATGCATGAGATAGATGAAAGTCATATAACTTTTATTATAATACTTTCAATTATTTTAAAAGTAATCATAGTTGTTAGTCTTATTTGATCTAACTTATGAGTTATACTTCATCATAAATTGTAGACAGAGGCTGCTTGTTCATTTCTGGTCACTCAGACCTGAATAATCACATAAAAACTATATTAATTATAACACTGTTTAGCCAATAGCTTAGGCATATTCCTAACTAGCTTTTACGTCTTGATTTCACCCATTTCTATTATTTGGTATATCGTCACAAGGCTGTGGCTTACCAGTAAAGTTCTGGTGTCTGTCTCCTTCCTCAGCTACATGGCATCTCATTGACTCTGCCTAATCTCTCTATATATCTCTTCCAGCCTGGCTATATTCTGCCTTGCTATAAATCAAAGCATATTCTTTATTAACCAATGGCAATAAACCATATTTATAACACACAGAAGGGAATCCCACATCAATAATTATGAATGTATATAGAAAATCAAAGTATATATGGGATCAGTACTATCTAAGCTCCAGACATCCTTTTAAGGGTCTAGAGGCATACACATCACTGATAAGGGGAGGACATTGTAGTAACAGGACTCTTATAATAATCATTTTAACCATTCTAAATTATATGTTCAATGCTTTAGAGTTTGCTGGATGCTTTCATAGATGCCATTTTTATCATGAGGACATAAGTGAAACTTTTTTACAATTTGTATTGCACATGATGTATGTAAATGTCTACAAGTTGTAAAAAAATGTATAAGACTAGATGTCAGCTCTTGACTGCCTCATACCTTGCTTTGATTGTGATTACGTGGCATGTAGCTCTTACAAAGGTTTCTGGATAGGTACAGACACTATGTAATAAGGTAAAGAGATTTGGGAAATTGAGCCACAGACTTCATATGCCAAACTTTGTTTAAGGATTTTGTTGGGGTGGGGCAGAAAATGCTCTGATATTCCAAGGCCTTCCTCATATGATGCCCACTGGCATATGAAGCACCAGATGAAGTGATCATTTATATTGTTCTGTTATTAAATAAAACTCAGAAGTCAGATAGTGGAATAAAAACCTGGTAGATCCAAGGAGTGACAGTGTAACAATCAGCTTACCCTGACTCTTGACACTTTCAGATCAAAAAGGCCCAGGAATATTTCTGTGACCCCCTATTCCTTCCTGTGTCTCTCTCTATCCTAATATGAGTACACCCAAAACTCCATGGCTAATTATAGCCAGCTGAATGTCAACTCCACCCTCTGATTCAAGGTTTAATTCTGTTCACAGTCTCGGGAGTGTCAAAGTATGATCAAAATATCATACAACCTTCCCCCCTTGTTCTCTAAATAAAAAGGGAATGTTTTAACACTAATACAAAAATTATATGCAATAATGACAATTATCAGCTATTGTCTAAATAAAAAGGGAAGGTTTTAAACATAAAAAGTAAAATATGTACAATATGAATAATTATCAAGTAAGAATTACATTCACAGTATCCAGTCTATTTGCATTTGCCAAATTCAGAGAAATTACTGTATTATTTATCCTATCTTGGTGAGTCCAAAGCTTTGTAACTAATTCACTTTCTTAACTTGTATTACCAACCAAAAACTATTCAAAACATTTGCTTAGATAAATAACTTTTAAGCTTTTATGACTCTCAACATTATATACTTTATACCTCTTTTGTGAGTTTTTTTTTCTTTTCTGAATTTGGTAACAAGGAAAGTTGTAGCTATAATGATCTGGTCTTCAAACACATCAAAGACCTGATAAGGATGTAACATTACCTGAGTAGAGAGAAAGTACACAGCAAACAACTTCCAAAACTATTGAAACAGCAGAACATCTGGCTGCCTGGACAGTCACCCAAGGTTCCTCTGCAATGCTGGGGCTGTCAGAAGTCAAGGCAAGGGCAGTTTCTCGCCAGTGGCTAACATTGCCACAGTCAAAGTAAACGCCCAAATGAGGTTCTTTGATGCCCATCATCCTTTTTTGAAGTAATTTGGTGCTGCTTGGAGCAGATGTGTCTCACTGTCATGAAAAGCCTAATGTTATTAAAACATCTGAATGCCATATTCTGTAGATCTCTGAAGTGTTTGGAGACTATCTGTCTATCTAAAATGTATCTCTATTTGACTTTGAAAGCATCCCTAACGTGGTTACAAATATGATTGTTAGGTGACTAACTACTTACTAACCTATATTTCTTAATTATCATAAATAGTGTATAATAATAATATACAAGGACTAGAAATTTACATTACAATGTTAAATGAGCTGCATAGATACAATTCCTTAAACAAGAGTAGAAACATATATGCAGTGTAACAAAAACATTACATTTGTATAGATATACAAAAATATATATCAATTTAAAATAATAATAATTAAATAAAAAGTGGGTTTTTTTAGTTTTAAAATAGATCTTTCTATAACTGCTTGTCCTGTAGGATTATGTTGGTATACCTATAAAATGCTTTATATTTTAATATTTAAAAACTGTTTCATTTTCTAAAGACATATGCTGGAACACTGTCAGTCTTAATTTGTATAGTTGTTCCAAAAATGGCTATAACTTCTAATAAATGTGTAATTACAGAATCAACCTTTTCATAACTCAAAGCAGTTGCCAATTGAAATCTTAAATATGTATCTATGGTATAGTATACATACTTCAGTTTTCCAAACTCTGTAGAATGATATATCCATTTGCCAAATTCCATTTCTTTCAATACCCTTGGGGTTACTTCCAGAAGGTAGTAGAGTTTATTGTACAAATATCAAGTAAGAAATTTCCTTATAATTTCTTTGACTTGTTGCCAAGTAATAGAAAAATCTTTCTTTAAACCCTTGCTATTAATATGGTGTTTATTATGAAATTCTGAGGCCTTGAACACATTTCCTACCAATAGTTGATCAATTCCATCATTATCTTGTGGTAGGTACCAGGTAAAGCCACATGGGATCTGATATGTGTTAGATACAAGGGGTGATTTTTATTTTTCTAATTTTATTTCTCATAATTAAATAAATAACAAAGTTAATTATGGATCATCATAAATAAGTTCAGGGATTTCAATATGTAAAATAACTTTTTCTGCATATTGAAAGTCAGTAACTATATTAAAAGGTTCTGTAAAATCTAATAATACCATGAGACTACCATATAATTTTGACTTTTGAACTGAATCATCTATGCCTGTGTCTAGTAGACTTTTAATTGCAATGTCATTTATTTATATTTTTAGCTATGATCTTTGATCATTTATAGAAGTTTGACAAAATACTTGTTCTATCATCTCTCCTGATAATTTTGTTTTATCTACTGAAGGTATTCTGTTACCCAGAACAATGCGTTTTCTTAACAATGGGCACTGAGTCTTTTAAGTGCTCTGTGGAGGAGCTTCCCCAATGCCGACAGAAAATGATCAAACCAAATTTGGCAATTTGGCATTGGGACCTGTGAGAGGCCTTATAAGGCATTTACTGATGGCAAAGTGTTACCTTGCCTGTCCATGTTGATCTGCACTTATTAGTCCAATATCGGCCTTTGCCAAACCATGTTCATATTCCAAAAGGCTGAGCCTTCTGTTTGGATTATCTCTAGAAAAAAAAATATTTTTAGGAATGCCTCATCTACAATCCCTTTTTAGATGACCATGTTTACCACAATTAAAACACCTGACCTTTTGATGTTTTGTAAAATTTTAGAAATCATTTCTCCCATCCAGGTATCTTCATGAATGTGAGATTTGATATAAATTGTATTTTGGATCCATTCATTTATAGATGCTGATCCTACTTTTAAAATTCTGATCATGCTTTTGCATTCTGAGTTAGTATTTTAAAACCCAAATATCCAATTAATACTTGTCTTACTTCTGGATCTGATATCATTCTATTTTCAGCTGAAGTAAATCTTTCTAAAAAAAATCAGTGAAGTCTTCTTTTGGGCCCTGTATAATACTAGAAAATGACTCAGTCCTCTTTTCTGATTCTTCAACCTTGTTCCAAGCATTCAGAGCTGCTATGTGGCAAAGAGCCAAGGTGTGATCTTCAAATGTAATCTGTCTTTGCAAATCAGTATACTGGCCTTCACCAAGGAGCTGATCTTGGAAAATTTACTATCTCTAGTCCAACTTAATTGTTCTCTCTCAACGTTTTCCATTGTAACTGAGGACCAGCTTTCCATGTTGTTATAGCTAAATCTTTCCAGTGTTGTGGAATAATTCTGTTATGAGTTGCCCATGAATTTAACACTGCTTCACACAAAGGGTGAATGCATACCATACAAAATAATTGCTTCCTTAATCTCTTCAAATCTCACATTTATACAGGATCCCTGTTAACCTGGAGGCTGCCTATCATCTGGTGGTCAATTCGTATAGTAACTGGATAAATTAAGGTTGGTTTTCTAATACAGAGGAGTGGTTGGGTCACTCCTCTTCAGGTGTGGTAGGTTCTGCTTTAAATTCCTCTGTGTGTGTGAATATTTTTCTTAATTTCATTAGTAGGTCTTTCAAAGGATTGTATCTTATTAGCCAGTTTGTAATATTTGCCATCAATATCAAATCACTTTTAAAGAATAAAATATGAATTACCAAACTTATAATAATTATAATTGGCATTATGTCAATCCCAATAAAATTGATTACCCCTTCATTTATTTTTTTTATTTTCAAACCATCCATTGTGGAACCATACAGACTCTTAAATCTCTGCATCATAATTTTGTTCCCCATTCTTAACGTGAGGAAGACTTTTCTTTTTTTTTTCTCTAAAACCTAATTCTATCCCTTAAGAATCACCAGATCTGCTAACGTTCCACTTTTCCCACAGCAGCAACAGCAGAGCTTTTGGGACCGTTGGGGGAGTAGCCCGCCAGCTGCAACACAGTGCTCTATTCTTCAGGCAGGGAGGGCAGGCATGGCAGGATGCCCAGAGCTGTACTAGCACAGTGCAGCAATCTATTGCTGTGTTGCACGCCTGGGCTAAGGGTAACTGCGGCTGTTCATGTGCTGTGTGGAGGGAGAGTGAGATACCTGAACAGCAGACATAGGGAGACAGGTAGGACTTAGTCTTGGATGGCAGCAGGCCACCTAAATGACAGAGTTGTGATGAGTGGCTGACTCAGGCAGATGCAGAACAGGCAAGAGGCTGCAGATGCAGCATTTGGGGCCAGGTACACAACCCGGAGTGCCCAGCCCAGGGTACAGCTATTGCAGGAAGGCAGCAATGGGAAAAGGCCCTGGTGGGGAAAGCCAGTGGACTGTTAACAGCATAGAGAAATGGCAGCTTTAAAGGCCTTCACATGATCTCACACTGCATTGGACACCAGATGATGTGCCAGATGAAATGATGACTTATATTGTTCTATTATTATATAAAATTCAGGAGACAGATATTGGGGTAAAACCCTGATAGATGCAAAGAGCAACAAAAAAATGATCAGCTGACCCTGCCTTTTCACACTTCCAGATTGAAAAGCCCGTGAATCTTTCTAAGTCCCTCCATATTCTTTACTGTGTCTTTCTAGCCTAATATGGGTCCCCCAAAAACTCTATGGTTAATTAGAACCAACTGAATGTTGACTCTACTCTCTGATTCAAGGTTTAATTTTATTTTAAGTCTCAGGAGTGTCAAAATGCGGACAAGATATCCCACAACAGACAAACTGTCTCTAGTGAGAACTGCTTCTTACATTCATTCCTGAAGTTGAGAAAAGCCAGGAAAGAAGAGAGAAGAAAGAAAGAGAAGAGGGTGTTCATAAGAAAGTCTGTCACTCTACGATCCCTACTGGATAAAAATAAACACTTCAATGCTCCAAACTGTGGATTTTTATTCTCAACACCAGTGTTCCCAGACAATACGCTTTCTGTCTGCCTCCCTCAGGTTTGCACCATGACCAAGAACCTTTGACTCCTAGGACAATGACCTCAATTTCTCATTTTCTACAATAATAAGGAGCTGAAGCTTATTTACATCTAACTGACTACGACATCACAGCAGACCAAAGATGTGACTTAGGGTGCTGTAAAAAAAAAAAAAGTTCAAAGGTTTCCAGAACATTTCCACTGCCTGCTCCCTTGTGTCTCGTTTTCTCAGATTCTTTTATTAAGGTTCTTCTCCCTATGAAAAGACACCCTTCCCCCAGTGCGCTCAAATTTCCCTTGGTTTTCAGACACTAACTGTAGTTGGTTGAGTATGAATGAGTCTCTCTTCTTCGGAACAGAGAGCTGTAGAGGGAGAGAAAACAAAGAAAGGCATTGAGCAGGTCCAGAGCAGGCTGCAAAGTCAACTAAGCTTCCCATGATGCTTAGAGCCCAGCTGAGGCTTGCATCCCCAGTCCAGGAAAAATGAGCACAGACCACTCCTTTCCCCACATGGCTTTCTCCCTATTTCAGCTGAAACCAGCTCTCCTGCATCTGCCCCTTTATTAAACCCCCTTCTATTGCCATTTGTCTTCCCCTTCAAATAGGTGATTTTCCATCTTTAGTTTATGAAGTGTTTGAGGACCAGCCTCCTGCTGGCAGATTATAAACTATCGCTCCTGTAAGAGGTATCCTTAGGTTCCACAGACAAACAGCAGCAAAGGAATCCCACGCAGCTCTGGGTGAAATTTCCAATAGGTTCCCCTATCCTCACTGCACATCGGGAGCGCTCTTTAAACACTGCGGGGCTTACCCCATGGCCGACCTTGTCTAATCATATTGGTTGTCAGCAATGCAGTCTACGTGGAAAGCAAGTTGCTATGGTAATCCCCTTGTCTTATGTCTTACATTTAAAGACACAATGATCCTAATGTGTGGGGGTAGGGAACTACTTGTAGTTGGTGACAGAGAAAAACATAATTGTATATGCAAATTATAAAACTAATGTATTTAAATGAATTCTGAAAGAAAAATCAGGATTTGATATAAAAAATTAGCCCCACAATTTCTACAAAAAGCACATTTATTCTGAATATATTTATTGCCCTCCCCCAAGCACCCATTTTTTTAGGAAAAGAAAATGGAGTAAGAATGAGTGGCCAATTATCTCAGTTACTTAGAGCAAGGTGCTAATGTCATGGGTTGGTCCTGTAGGGGTTCCTTGTTGTATAGGGCAGCTGATCTCTTTAGAATGGGGATGCAGCTCAGTTAGTAGAGTGTTTATGTAGCATGTTCAAAGTACCGAGTTCAATTTATAGCACTGTATAAATCAGGCATATGATATGTATTTGCAATCCCAGCACTCAGGAGGTAGAGGCAGGAGAAAAAGAAGTAAAGGCCACTCTTAGTTACACAGCAAGTGGAAGTCAGTCAACCTTGTCTAGACAAACAACAGAGTGGACCGGAGAGACTGTTCAACTGCTAAGAGCACTTGTTGCTCTTGCAGAGGACCAGAGTTCAGTTCCCAACACCATGTTGGTGGGCTCACAGCTAACACCCATGTTGGGGAGCTTACAGCTACATGTAATTCCAGCTCCAGAGGGCCAGATACCCTTTTCTGGCCTTTGTGGGCATGCACTGCATATATACATAAACTCAGATAGATATACACATAACAATAATAAAATAAACAGAAGGAAGAAGACAAAATATCCCATGAATAAGTAGAATGAACAAAACTGAAAGCCAGGCACAAAGGGAGCCAGTAGCAATGGGACATAGCACCACGGCTGAAAGAAAACCAGCATGGAGTTAGTTATCTAATTGTTCCTCCTTTCTGTTTCAATTTTCTGGGGAAATCACCTGGCCTTCATGTTCTCTGCCAGTTCTTGGGTAAATTTAATTCTGGGTGACAAGAGAAATTTGTCCAGGAAGTTACCTGAAGAGATGTCTCAGAATGAGCCCAATTTCCCTTTGCTCCACTGCTCAAGACTGGGGAGGAAGTCTAGTCTTCCTCCACAAAATTCCAGGCCAAAGGGCTTCAAGCCCTGCAGATGCCAAATGCCCACTCAACACACATATTCACTGAATGCCTGGGGACTGACTATACAGGTCCACCCTCCGAATACAACAAAGACACCTTGGGAATTGTCTCTAGATTGAACTCCAAAACTTATGACAATAAATATCAGGGCTGAGACTGGAGAGATGACTCAGTGTTGAAGAGAGAGTGCTTGTTTCTCTTGCAGAGAACCTGAGGTTTGTTCCCAGCACCCATGTCAAGCAGCTCACAACTGTTCATAACTCCAGCTTCAAGGGGATCTGACATTTCTGGGCTCTGCAGGCTTCTACATGCACATGCACACACCTTCCCTCACCTGACACACCACACACACACACACACACACACATGCCTACATGGGCACCAAGCTGACCTCTGTGTTTCTGAAGGGTCACAAAGAACAGCTTGAACAACCGTTGCATTACATGAGCATTCCAGAGAAGAAAATAAGACCACAGATGTGACTCAAATTCAGAAGTAGTCAAGTACAACTCCTCCACTGTGACTTATAGAGGAAGCACTTTCATGCCAAGTGTAAGAGTTAATAAGGCAGAAAATGGAAGGGCATAAAATATGGAGTAATTATGAATTACAGAGTAAAAGCAGAGGCTCGAAGAGAAGGGAAGTCATTTGGTGAAGGGGGTGATGTTTTGGTGGGCATAGGAGGCAAAAAGACACCATAAATGTGAAATTGTTAAGGAATTTTGGGGGGTGCAGTGAGGTGAGAGTGGTGAACAGGATGGTCTTTAGTAATTATCGCATACACACATGCACACACCTACAGGCACATAAATCTGCACACTTGTTCTTCTGGTAAAAAAGGCTCAGGATGTGTGTCATCCCCTTATAGTGGCTTACTAGAGGCACCAATGGAAAACCTGCTAAGCTGACAATAAAATAGTCTTCAAGAGAATGATGGTTCATGCTGTTGGTTCTCACCTAGGCCAAGGCTTTGAAGGAATGGCTGCTGCTGAGATCTGGTGCTGTTCTTTCATGGGTCTGCCCCAAGAGAACTCTCAAAAGAACAGCTGCAGGCTCTTGAGAAAGGCTGTTTCCTGGAGGCCTTCCTTGCTCCAGCCCATTAGAAATGGAAGCTGGCTGTCATGGAGAACTGCCCACGATGTGGTTGACTGCCTTTTAATAACAGAAATAATTAAAATCACAAAATTCTGGGGCTAGAAGAGACCCTAGAGATTATTTGAATCAACAGTGTTGTTTTATAGATGAGGAGCAGAGGCCCAGAGAAGATAACTGATCTGACTCCAGGAAGGTGGTTAATTAGTGGCAAAGTCAGGAGTGGAGCCTAGGTCTCCTGACTCTGTGAAGTCATAAAAATGACAGTAAGCACCGTGACCTCTGCATACTGCCATGTGTCTTGTTCTAGTGCTGGCCATGCATTATTCATGTAATCTTCAATAGCCCGGCCCTGCCAATAAAAAGGATTAAAGACACATGCATTAAAGGATAGAGGACTTTGCAACGTTTTACAGATGAAAATGGACCTTCGACAGCTCCAGTGATTTGCCAAAGTGATGAAGAACCTCCTTTCACCTGTCTGTTCAAGAGACCTTGCCTCGTGCAGCCCTGCATCTTTGACTCTTAGACAGCTGGAGACTCCGGTCTCTTCACCTCAACACCCCGCTCCCTCCTCAAGATGTTCAGTCGTGAATTTAGTAGCCCTCGTTCTTGAAAAGTTGTTTTATTAGCAGATGGCTTTGTTGTTGTTGTTCTGCTTTGCTTTGCTTTTTCGTAAAATAATTGAACAGGGAAGAGAAGACGCCAACAGCCTCTATATAATTCAATGAGCAGCAACCACTTCCTGTGTTCACCGTAATGGCCAGGCAACTCAATCATGGGTAGTAAAAATACTGTCACTAGGGAAGCGTGGCTTCTGCCCAAATGAGGCCAGACACAAACTTAGTCAAGGGACTTTGCCATTGCTTGTTTTCTTCTAATTGGCCAGACAGTCCCCCTGTATGATTGCTAATTAACCAACGAATAAGAAGCTATTTCACACCACTAGCTGCGCTGTTTTTCTTTTCACTAGGGGCAGATGCAAGACTCTTCCCCAGCCCTCACAGCAGGAGCACTGATCGATTGCACACGAGGCTTCAGCCTGCTTGCTAGCCTCTTGCCTTAGGTGCGGTGCACGACCACAACAAGCATCAGAGTGTCTGACACTTCTTTCCTACCAACTGGCCCAAGGTGGTTCCTCTGCATTCTATTTAGAATCCCGGGGCAACAGCAACTTCAGTTCTGGGTCCTGGCTCCTCCAGACATTCAGGGGAAGGAGGCAGAGTATGAAGTCACATCTCTTCTGTTCATATCACTAGGGAGGGGCTTTCTTCTCTCAAAGCAACAATCTGACTGCAAGATTGGCTAAGAAATAGAGTCTAGGACTTAGCATCGAGACACAGTCCTGCAATCTGAGCTAGTCGGAAAGCTGAAACAGTGTGGGTATCCTAACAAGACCGTGTGTCAAATACATATGTTGTTTAAGAAGCTAGGAATACAACCTAGTGGTACAGTCTTCTATCTCTAGTACTACTGGGAGGCGGGAAAGCAGGGAGGGAGGGAAGAAGAGTATATTATGTAGCTGAGCATTAATAGGTGAGAAGGAGTGGATAGATTTTTGGATGAGGGCTGGAAATATATTCCACACCATATATTATCTCCATAATTCTCACAAAATGGCTGTATATCTGTCCCTCTTGAAATAAACAAGTGTCATGAGTGTTGGCCAACTTTTCCCTGGTCACATGCACACTAGGCCATGATAGGAGAGCAAGCCTCTGAACAGACCCATCTCTGGCCTCCCAGTGCATATTGTCATTCATCTATGACTACGACCTCAACAAGTACAAGCCAGCAGAGCCATTTAGTGAGATTGCCTCTGCTGAACATTTAGTGCTATGTTTACTACACAGCAAATGTCCAATAAAGGTTAATCATTATCAGCAGCACCATTGCTCCTGAAACCTGATATACATAGCTCAAGTTTACAAGTGTGGAACCTGAATACTACTTTCTGTGACCCGACGTGTGTCTGACTGCTCCAAACTCCCATTCCCATGCCCAACGTTGGCCTCTGATGGAGCCGAGAAACCATGTTAACAAGTGATCAAATGAATGTCTCTTTCCTTTTGGTTCTGCACAGCTGTCTCCTTTACTAACCTCATTTTTCATCACTAAGAATACAATAGATTCCTGTTTAAACCATTTCTGACAGACAACACACAGTAATAGAATAATTGTCACCCTTTCTAGCTTCCCAATCTAATCTGGTCCTACCTGCAGAAAGTCTAGCTCCTACCTTAAGCTCTTATGTTCTCCCCAGACAACTCCACATATGGCTTCCAAAAACAGGCACCATCCATACTCTTGTTTGCAGATGGACAGCAACACAGGACACCAGCTTCCGCTCTACCCTTTCCACTCAATACTCTGGTGTTACTATTGCGGGAGCTAATTCAACCCAAAGACACACAAAACCCTCCTAAAGCCAAATAGCAAGTCTGGGTTGTCAACCAG
Source organism: Bramus lutescens (assembly GCA_001685075.1). Taxonomy (NCBI): domain Eukaryota; kingdom Metazoa; phylum Chordata; class Mammalia; order Rodentia; family Cricetidae; genus Bramus; species Bramus lutescens. The sequence continues at coordinate 156,123 of LOEQ01002015.1, read as the reverse complement.
TGGCCACATGGGAATTTACCCAAAGCATGCTGCCCAAGCCTCACTATTCTTTTTCTTTTAGGCACAAAAAGCACATCCTGCTTGACTCACTTCAGCTAGCAAGAATAAAAACTATAGAAGTCATAAAGCAAGGTTAGCAAATTTAGGGACATCCCTGGATTCTGAAGTATGGATCAGGTCTTTGTTGGAGTAAGTCTTTGTTCCTGTTTTGGTGGGTGTTGGGGCCTACGTGTTGAGTTCTATGATCAGAATGATCCCTCCAACATGGTGTCAGTTATGCTAAGGTCCAGGGACCTGTTACAGTGTCATGCTTGTCACATACCTAACCCTGAGTCTAATCCAACTTCTTAAATCAATCAAATAGGCACACTTGATTTGCTTTTAAAAAAAAAGTTACCCATGACCCCATCAAATCACTCCTGAGTTAATACAGACTTTTATAGACACCTGAATGAAAAAAAACAGCAAAGAACCATAAAGAGGATAATGGTAACAGGAAATGGGGAACATTTATAAGAAATGGTGAAAAAAAGCAATGAAAAAACTCAAGATCTGATTGAGTATTAAATGACAAAGAGGTCATAAGGAACCCTAGGATTAAAGGGTTGAGTTAATCCAATGAACCAGTAGTGATATTATGTAGTGATGAGGTGAGCAGGCCTGCTTTTTGTCCCACCTGGCTCCCGCACAGCTAGCTTTACACCCGAAGTAACAACATTTAAACACTGTCTGGCTCATTAGCTCTAGCCTCTTACTGGCTAACTCTCACATCTTGATCTTGATTAACCCATTTCTTTTCATGTGTATCGCCACTTGACTTGGCTTACCGGCATGAGTCTAACCACCATCTGTCTTGGGTAGGAGAAGCATGGCGTCTGCCTGACTCTGCTTTCTTTCTCCCAGCCTTCTGTTCAGTCTACTCCACCTANGTCTTGGGTAGGAGAAGCATGGCGTCTGCCTGACTCTGCTTTCTTTCTCCCAGCCTTCTGTTCAGTCTACTCCACCTATCTAAGAGCTGGCCTATCAAAAGGCCAAAGCAGCTTCTCCATTTAGACAGAAGACCCTCCTACATCAATATTAGATTAGGCTGTTATCTCCCTGTTGGGACTGAGGGGGAAAGGTCATGGGGGAGGGAATCATCCTAAATGCACTAGATTAGTCAAGACAAACAGTTAGCAGGAGAGGTAGCAAGCATGCCCTGGGCAGCAGTAGGAGTGGGGGCCAAAGAGGTCCAAGATGGAATAGTATCCCAGTATGAGATTCATCAGCAAAGACGTTGTGCCTAAAAGAGTGTGAGAATGAATTAGGCCAAGAGGATTTTAACAGGAAAAGATTGAGAAAGTGTGGCAGAGAATTAATAACACAGAAGAATACTCACCACCAAATTCTGTGCTGGGCCTTGGCACCCTTTCTTCTCTTCCCCACTTCTGTACTACTGACTTTGCATTCTCTCTTTTTTATACATATGACTTTTTTCCAATTAAACTGCAGATTCTTAGAAGACAATTGTGCATCCTTTTACTATTTTATATGCTTTAAACTTGCATTAAAATGTGCTACAAAAGCACTTATATGGGTTGCTGCTTTAATTTATGGGTAGAGTGAAAATTTGCATGTGAACTTGTATATCGACTTGTCAGAATTCAAGTGCCCTTCATTATAGAGGGAGGGAGGGAAGGAAGGAGGGAGGGAAGGAGGGAGGGAAGGAGGGAGGGAAGGAGGAAGGGGTGATGTGTTACTATTTTATAGGCCTGTGGTCCCCCCAAAAAAGTATCTACTCTTAGAGATTAAAATGGCAATAATGGGATTTCCTGAAGTGGAAAGGTTTTAGGCACTGGCAATGTGGTCCCCTAGTCTGCTACCCTCTGGGGCTTCATAGAGGAGGGATCCATACTCCCTGTTGGCTTTCCAAGTTAACGGAGCAGTAAAGAGGGAATATGGTAACCTCCCTGTGCCTCTTTGCTCTACTGTAAGATGGCACTTACTTTTTGGGGCTGCTGTGAGCTTCAAACACAGTGGGCGGGGAGGCTGGTACATAATGAACACTTATTAGATATTAACCACTATTATTATGATTTTCCTATCCCTTTCTTCCTCTGCTGGGAGAAGCATGAGAAATATGCCAATATGTGCATGACCATATTCAAGATAAAATCCAAGTGGGTACAATTAGTTTAAGCCACCGAGGGTGGTTTTATCTCTGTGTCCCCTTGGGATGTCTTTAGAGCAGCCTCAGCAAACACTAGCCATGCCCAGAATAAGGAGAAAATTCTGGGAAGGAACCTGTCCTAAACATGCTAGGAAGCAAAAGGACTTACCTGCTATCATCTGAGGAGTCAGCAGAGCCCTTTGATGGTGCTCGTAACTCCCTCTGGAGATGGCCTGCTGCACCTAGACTGACCCTCTTCTCTGTTGTGGAATATTTGTTTAGCTACACAAAGCTGTATTACATTTGCTTATGCAACTGTGTAAAGATGTGTTGCTTTACCTGCCTGAGGTACTTGATTGGTCTAACGAAAAAGGTAAAAGGCCAATAGTTATGCAGTAGAGGGACAGGCAGGGCTGGTAGGCAGTGAGAATACGTAGGAAAAAAATCTAGGTGTGAGAGAGAGAACGAGGAAGAAAAAGAGGGAGATGTCTAGGACCAGTCAGACAGGGAGGAAGCAGGAAAGCAGCACATACAGTATGAAAGAAAGGTAAAAAGCCCCGAAGCAAAATGTAGATAAAGAGAAAGAGATTAAATTAAGTTATAAGAGCTAGTGGGACATGCATAAAATAAGGCTGAACATTCCTAACTAACATTAAGTCTCCTTGTCATGATTTGGAGTCTGCTGTTCCAAGAAAGCCTGCTACACTTGCTCAGGGAACAGCGCACTTCTTCGGTTATAGCTTCAGGAGGGGTGGCCACGCCAAGGCACGCTCCTTGCCTTACCTAGCATCCTGTGAGGGGCCCATGAGACAGAGGAGCACTCACCGTGCAAGTCAGAATGGAGCTGGGGTTTGGAATAAGACCACAGCCTGGTTGAAGAATGCAAATAACCTGTAGGTAGGAGTAGGAACTGACCTGGATTCCTTTGTGCAAGGGTACTTAGGACATTTGCCGGCAGCTGTTCCCCCAGTATGGTGGTGACCCATGTCAGCAACTCGTGAATTCATCAACCTACATGAATTCAGTCTTAAACACCAGGAGAGGGAGTTCCATGGTCCAGCAGCATGGTGATGTTTGAATTTGCTATCAGACAAGCATTTCCTTTCATCGCTCAGTCCCTTTGGAAGCCGGAGGCGGCTATTGTCAACATCCTACACAGGGAATCTCCTTAGCATTCCAGTAGTCAGATGGAGAAGTTCAGATCCTCCTAATTGTAAAATCTCAGAATCAACCTTAAGACATTTTAATGGGATATGAATGTGAATTCGTGGCATTTTATAAACTTCTCTGGAAGGCATTTTCATCAGTCTTTTCACTGATGTTTCCTAACTTTACACCACATAGTGTGTGGTTCATCTCCAGAACTGGGAGAGTAGAAAATATAGGAAATGACAGGATGTGTGTACCATATACACATTATTATGAATGATTTGTAACCTGTATTCATATTAACATGTCACCATGTATATATATATATATATAGTTATAACCTCTTTAAACTTTATATCATGATACTCATTTATAGTCATGTATTTTATAACAATGAATATTGTGTAACTAATATATACTTTTAGTATGTGCATTATATGTGTGTATATAATATATGGGTTTGTATCATATGTTATCATATGTCTATTCATTTTGAAGCATGTACTTTGTGTTGGGGGATTCTCAACTCCTCTAAAAATGCACTTTAAGCTAAGGATATGTATATTACATACTTGGGTATTTATGGCATACTTATATATGTTATGTTATATGTTAACATGTGTATCTATATATACTATTATATTTAGAGACAATCTACAAAAAAACAGTTTATTTTTCCAGTAACCTAAGTGAGGCCTAACACATAAATCTAACTAGAATCTCAGAAAACTGCTATGACCCCAGGACCCAGTTTATTTATGTCTAGATTCCTGTCACTGATGTCAGCACACAAAACACAGAAGCTGCTTAGTCAAAATTTGCTGTTCATTTATTGAATTAGTTCTCTACCCTTTAACAATCTCACTATGAGCTTCTTCTGAATAAGAAGTTTCCCTCCCATGTTAATATGCAATTTGATTTGCAAAGAATGTTTGCTGTGTGTGTTAAAGAGGACAGCTTTACTGTTCCAAAGCAGAGTGGAAGAGTCTTCCCTAACCACTCAGAGTACTTTAGCAAACAGTTGGCTAGGAGCCGGAAGGCTAAGACAGGTGGTACTAAGTCTATGGCAATGGTACTGTTCTCTAGAGGCTCTCTGCAGCAAGAAGGGAACTACTTTATTTAAACCATATAATCCATCTCCAGAATGTAGATCCAATGTAATATGAGAGGATTACCAATAGAGGATATACAATTGCCTAGGTTATGGGAGGGACAGATAATTAAACTTATTCTTCAAATAAATTATAAGGTTATTAAAGAAATGGAATTTTATTCCAAATATATTGTTTTTGGTTTTTTGAGACAGGGTTTCTCTGTGCAACAGTCCTAGCTGTCCTGGAACTAGCTCTGTCGATCAGGCTGGCTTAGAACTCACAGATATCCCCCTGCCTCTGTCTTCTGGGCACTAGGATTAAAGGCATGTACCACCATCATCTGGCTTATTCTGAATATTTTAGTGTCATTGGTTGCCTTAACATATACACAGTCAAAGGAAAGCGAGATGCATAAATTGGAGAAAGATCCTCAGTGGAATGGGAGGAGAGGGAATAAGATATATTCTCACTAGAGTTTATTTCCTATATTTAAAGGAAAAATGTAGAACACCCAACATGGGTAGTTATAAAATCATATTTGTCTCACAATTCTGATGACTGCAAAGTCAAACCATCATGACACCACCATCTGTCTAACTCATAACATGGCAGAGGAGCAGAAAGGAAACCCACCATGTGCAGAAGGGCATGCTTTTCAGTAAGGCTGGGGAGACACAAGGCTCTGGGTTGTAACAACTCACACTGGAGAAAGCTAATGCAACTTTACAAGACCTAACACATTCAACTTAGACTATAGACAAGACTTATTGTCATTTGCTAGGTTTGGGCATGGGGCCAATCAACAAAGGTACAACAGAAAACCTTGGGCAAATCTCATTTCTTGCAATTCAGCAGATGTCACACCTAAGATTGGACATTTCCATTTTCTATCTTTTCATCTACCCACTAATCGTTCACTGAGAGTTAAATGCAACCAAATCACTGCTAGGCCCTGTCAATATAGAGTTGAATACGTAACTGAAATATAGTTGAAACCAGCATTAAATCCTTCACACAGGCAATTATGACCCAATCAATCACTTCCCATTAAGTACCAGCTATTTACAATTATATCTTCTCTTACCCTGAGCATAGTGGAAATCTAATTTCCAACATATGAACCTCGGGACATTTGAACCTATTTAAGCCATAGCTCTGACTCTTTCAAATGTTAGCACAGGAGCAGTCACTCAGACATTTTATAAAACATAGGTTATCATTAGAAAGGCATGAATAGATCCTTGGGCTCTACACTTCTAAAAGCCTGTGTGTCAGTGTGGGTCTTTCTTCAAAGCAAGACAATATAATACCCTATCAGGCTTTTCTTCTGACATTCACACACATGTAGAGATGAAAAGCATGATAGGATAACCCAATTTCATAAGCTCAATGGGGTGAAGTTCTTGATTAAAAAATCTGTACTCCCCAAAAAAGTTTATAGACATTTCAGCGTGTCTAGTCCCTAAATTCTCATGAGACTTTTTGCACTTGAAGCAACTATCACATCAGTTCTGCCACCGCTTGCTGTTATCATTATTTCATTTTCTGTCTCCCAGTCTGGTTTCACTGAGTTTCTGGAAAGTATCTTATTCATCTGCCTCTATATTGACAAATCTAGAGGTGATTTGGTATGAATTTAGCACTCAGTAAATGCCTATTGGGCAGATAAAACAATAAAATAAGGAAGAGCTCAGTCTTAGGCGTGGCATCTACTGAACTGCAGCAGAGATGAGATTTGCCCAAGGTTTTCCTTTGGCACCAGGACCAAACCTACCAAATGACAAAAAGTCTTGTCTGTGGGCTAAGCATTTGTCCCAGAATTCTGTTGTTGTTCTTGCTCTTGTTGTTTTTCTAATCAACAAATACAAGAAGCCCTTGACTGTATTTGTTCTGCTGTACTAAAGCATCAGGGCGCCTTTCTCCACACTTCTCATTGCCAATGCTTCCCTAGACATTGTTTTTATACAATGAGGTCCTTGAATCAACAGAACAGTCATAACTGAGAAGGAAGGAAAGCCTGGTGACCATAGACGATTATAAATCATTTGATTAGGGATTAAGGAAGTTGACTTATAAGTCCTGTCTGTACAGGAAATGAATATTTGTCTACAGAAAGGGAAATATGCCTGCATGGGGCATGGATGCAGGTGGGGAGCAGGACACATGCCCTACAGATTTCAGAATGCAATTGCATTGTTCTCCTGAAAGTAGGGGTGGTCACATTCAGTACTTTTACAGGAAAAGGAAGGGTTCAATCAACGTTCCTCGTAGATAAACTAAATGTATTTCTTATTTTTATTACTTTTAATTTTATGTATGCCTGTGTGTCTGTACTTGGCAAAGAGCATGAGAATGCAGTTAAATGCAAAGGCTAGAAGAAGGTGGTGGACCCCCTAGAATTGGAGCTACAGGAGGGTGTGAGCTTCCTATCATAGGCACTGGAAAACAAACTCCAGTCCTCTGAAAAGGCTGCAAGTGCTCTTAATAGTTTAGTCACTTTTCCAGCCCCTTACTAGAGGAAATGCTGGGGAAGAACTAGGCACTTTGAATGTAGCTAGAGATCCAGCATAACTGGTTTTAGCCTGTCAGAGAGTGATGCTAATGTGTCTGTGGCCCTATGTATTCAGTCTTACTTGATCTTGGAAGCCAAGCTGTATTGAGTCTGGTTAGTATTTGATGTGGCAGTGTTGAGACCATTCCCACTATTACAGCTTATATGAATTTGTGAAATCCTGGGGCTGTTCATTTTGAGCTGAGTTACCACAGGTTTATAGAATAACAATACCAGTCTGTGACTAGAGGCTAAAAGCCTGACTGATGCTATAATCAAATAACTTAGAAGAAAAGATATAATATGAAATAAAATGCTCAGCACTACGGTTTAGATGTGGCTCACTTGTCTAAGGGTTCGCTGCTGAAAATTTGATTTCTGTGATGCTCATGTTAAGTGATGATGTAACTGGAGGGAGATGGGCCCTAAGAGGAGGTGTGAGCTTCCTTACCTCTGAAAATTAGACTTCTGCAGAGCTCTGATTGCCAGTGTGACCCTGTTGCACTAATCTGGAAAGGGCTTAGCAAACTCTGGCTTCAGCTAAGTCCCAGGACAGCAGACAACATTTCTACCTCTGTCTATTTGAATTCATGCTACCTGTGAGATTTCCTGAGACAGTCAACTGAAGCATTAAAACTGCATGAGAGTCTTCCTGAGAAGCATGTTTCATATGTGAGTCCCATCACAAACACCAAGTCACCCTGTCTCCTCACAGGCTCTGATTTCTGCATAGTGGACTTCATTTTCCACAGCCTTCACACTTCTCCAGAAGGAGAAAAGCTAGGGTCTGAAACACAAACCATTATGATACCAAAGACAGACTTCACTTTAGTAATATCATGGAGGAGGGCAGGTTTTAATCCATGCTTATTTTTAATGTAATTGATTAAAAGAATAAAACCAGATCCACAACATCACACATAACCGTCAATTCAACTAAAAAAAATTAAGGAGAGACCTGAGACTTTGAAACTGATGATAACACAGGTAAAACACACCAAGATACGAAACTCCAAAAGCACCAAAGCCATCCCCAAAACTGACACCAAGGAAAGAATCGCCATGAACTTAATTAGTTGTCACAACAAAGAAAACAATGATTTGGGTGAAGAGAGACTGGAGACTAGGGGGAAACCTTGGCCACCTGTCCATCTGACATAAGATTAATATCTAGAACTGAAGAAGAACCTCCAGTCAATGGATGGACTAATCAATCAGATAGTTCTCAAAGAAAAGACTGCAAATGATTAATACATATCTTAAATATTCCATTTTTTAAACCATCAGGGAAATTAAAATTATTACAGATTTAATATTCCATCTCACTCCAATCAAAATCACCATCCTCAAAAAACAATTAACTAATTCTGGCAAGGATGTGGGAAATATGGAAATCTTATACATTACTATGTTGATGTAAACTGGTACCATCACTATGGAAATCAATATGTAGGTTCCTCAAAAGAATTAAAATTACAAATACACTAAAAATAGAAATAAAGCATGATCCAGAGATGCTGCTCACTCCTGGGGTATACCTGAAAGGTCCTAAGTCAACATGCAGTAGAGATATTCAATCATCCATATTTATTGATACAGTATTCCCTAGAGCCAAGGTCAGGAACCAGCCTAGAGTCCAGCAATGGATGAAGAAAATGTGGTACAGATATACAATGGAATTTTGCCCAGTGTAAAGTGATGTGAAAATACAGAAATCACCAGAAAATGTATAGAACTGAAGTTCATTGTGCTAAGGGAAGTAAACCAGACTCAGAAAGATAAATATCACATGATTTCTCTCATATGTAGTATGTAGAATAAATTTGTGTTTGTGTGTGTATCTCTCTGTCTCCATCTCTGTCTCTGTCTGTCAGACAGAGACAGAGACACACACACACACACACACACACACACACACACTGTAGTTATAGGACGTGAAAAGACAAATGAGACCAGGAAAGGAGAGAAAATGTCTAAAGCAGGAAGGAGGGACAAGGGAGGGTGGCAGAATATTTGTGCTATGAAAGCCTTGGGAGAGGAAGAAGACCTTCAGAAAAGGGGGGGGGACAATGAAGGGTATGAGAATGAGGTAAGAATGATATATATGCATATTTATCATATGTCTCTGGTGATATATATATGTATATATACATCAAATTGCCATTTTGAAAATGTCATTTATATTATTCTAACAAAAATGTAAAAAATACTTTTAAGATAAGGAAGAGAGCAAGAATGACAAGGGAGAACCAGGGTAAGAGGGAAATAGAGATCAAGAATGAACATCTAAATTCTCCCACACCACAGCCAGTTTAACAGAGAACCTGGCTCCATAGTCCAGAGCAGGTTTAATGAATCACAGTCTACTGGCCAGATTCATTCCCATTCTTAATAAAGTTTTATTGGCACACACTTCATTTCCAATGGGTTCTTTGGATCTTCAGTCTTTATAGTAGTTTCAACATAGATCAAACGATCCACAAAGTAATTACTATCTGGACCTGAGAAACTTTGCTGACCCCTGACCTAAAGAACTTATTTTTATTTCAATCCTGTATATTTCCCTAAATACCTTCGAGTATGTCTCCTTCAGACTTTGGTTTCTCCAGCTGAAGAATGTTTAATCACCTAATGAACCACTGCTTCACATTTATTTTCCCACTTTTCTGTAAACATTAGCATCTAGTGTGTTGGTTTAGACTTATTACCATAACTGACTTGAGAAAAGGAAAGCAGTTTTGGGTCTTATGAATTCTCCTTGGTACAAGGCTCTAGTTGAGTCCTCAGAAGGTCTATGGAGGAAAACTGAACTAATCTGAGTTATCTTTCTTTTGCTACAGAGAGATCTCTCAAAATGATGTCTTGGAAGTAATAGAGGCAGATGTGTTCTCCAACCTACCCAAGTTGCATGAAATGTAAGCAACAGTACAGTGTG
>LOEQ01002015.1:127243-146211 GCA_001685075.1 Bramus lutescens | reverse complement strand
GTGCGTGCATGCAGAAGAGGGTCATGATATCATAAAAAGCCCTAAAGTTCTTTTGTACTCCTGGGAAGCTTTGACTTTGTTCTGTCCTCAGATCCATAGATCATCATTACAAGATACCAGAGGAAGCCTAAAAGGGACTGTCATTTGTCTCTGGCTGGAGACACAGGCACCATCCTCTACTTTAGTTTTATTCTGTTTACTGACTCTCTCAGTTGGTTTTCTTCTTGTTGTTTTATGTCACAGACTCTAGAACCCCTGTCCTACAACGATAGGAAAACTCCTCCATCCCATTACCTCATTTGATGTTACAACCACAAAAGCCAAAATAAATCCCACTCAATGTGAATGAGGCTGGATAAACCTATACTGATAACTGCTTCTGCAAGTGCATGAAGGCTCAACCAAGACACAGAACCATCTGAGACTTCAGTTTCTCATCTGCAAAACCAGAGTGAAATCCACACTCCCAGACTTGCTGTGATGAATAAAGGACATGATAAACATCAGTTCAATCCAGAGTATCAACTAGCAAAGCAGCTATATTGTAATGACCCTTGGTAGTTCTACCAGTATGGACAAACTTACTTTCTCTTGGCATTCTAGTTGTATGCAATGCATAGATCTAATTATGTTCTACACCAGTGTCAAGTTAATTCATTGACTGATAGGATGTCAAGGCCACAGAGACTCTCAAGACTGTCAGTTCAAAGAATTTTCAAAGTATGTTCTATCTTTTACTATGAATACAGAAAATTATTTGATATTCAATATGAAAGAGAGAAAAATATTTTACGATCAAAAAAGATTAGGAAATAAGAGGAAATAATCTCATTCACCAGTAGAAAACTCTGAAGCTATGTAATCCTAAGATACATTTGGGATTGCCAAGAAAATTTTGTGCAGTCTATGTGTGTGCGTGCATGCATGCATGTATGTGTGTGTGCATGTGTCTGTGTTTTAATGAGTTTATTTAGAAATCACAACCTGCCCATTTTGACTGACTCCTTTTTTCTTCTGTCTACCCATTCTGCCTCCTTCCTGATTTCTCCTCATTTTCATTAATGTCTTGTTCCCTTATTCTCTCTCCACCTGCCCTAATCTTACCCTAGTTAGGAAAAGAGACCTTATAGGGCTTCAAAGTCCACAAAGACTGTAAGAGAAATGAAGCAAAGCCACAGTGTGAAGCACCCCGTGTTGCCATCCAGTGGACTGTGGGGCTAATGAAACAGGTCTTGCATCCCTTCCTTACATGGAGAGGCACTCAACCCCATTCAACACTAACTGTCTTTAAAATGATTAATTGCCTTGCACTTGGCTCTGGTTAGCTACAGGTTACTGCAACATAAAAGCTAATGAAACAGGAAGGAAGTAATTAACAACAGTATCTCAGCAAATATACATTGATCCCGCAAGATGAGAAAAAAGACAGGTTCTCTGCGGGAATCTAAATGTGAATAGTCTCACTTCCAGACTATTGATCAGGACACAACACAAGCTAAAACCATTGCGCAGAAGTCACCACTCCCCATCTGCTGTGAGGAGCCAATTCAGTCTACAGAGATGGAAGAGGCTTTTCTCCTAGATTTTGTTTTTCTTTGCTATTTCATTGCCATTTCTTTGGTCTTTTTGCTGCCTCCCCTGTAACCCTCCTGCCCCCTCTCTTCTTCTTTTTACCCTTTCTGGCTGGTCTGAACGTCCTCCTCTTGGCTTCAGAGCTGTCACTAGTTCAGTTCCCCCATGTTAGTGTCACCTGCCCCTTCTTAGTTCACCCTGGTTCTGGGAGATTCTTACTAGTAAAATCCTCAGCTCTCTTCATGGTTAAAAGAAAAGGACTAGAGGATGGGTACCAAAAGATGAGTGTTAAATGGACAGGGTTGGTACTCACTTTACTCAGATTTATACAATAAAGGGCCCTGCATGTTCAATATTTGCTGAAATGACAGCTGGATAGATGGATAAATGGGTAGATGGATGGATGGATGACTTGATTATTTACTGGCAGGCTCTACATAACAAGAAAAATACCATGATACTCCTTGCTATTCAAGTCACTTACACGTATCTCCCTCTTTTACAGTAGAATTGAAAAGGCCAACACTCTGCTGTACATCAGTCCCGAGGCCTTCCAGAACCTACCCAGTCTACGATATCTGTAAGAGTTCATACATTATGGCCTTCCTTCTGTTATTAAATTATGTATTCATATTTTAGCAAAATCTCCAGTTGCTACTGTAGGAATAATCAATCACTTTTTTTTTTTACCAAGAATGGGCAAGGGTTACCAAAGCAAAGGTGGGGGACAGATGGTAGTGAGTTTGGTTTTATTTAATGAGAAAATTCCACGAATGTAATTGCATTTCGTTTTCATTTTCAAATGAGGAATATCTTTCGTTCACATTTACAGGATTGTCATGCAGGCCTCTTACAGAACTAGGTCATAACTTAGGGTTAATGAGATGTAATCAAACTTTGTACTATCTTTCATTTTGCAACCTTGACTTCTAAGATATTGTTTGTCTCACTTCTTTTGCATTTAAATATTTTTTTCTCAGAGAGATTGGAGTGTTTTATTTTGTACATCTTGGTCAATAACTGTCATGGTATTTTATCAGGAAAGATACCTGATGTCTGAACTCCATCCTACAACCTGTCCCCATCATCAGACACAGTTTCCTATGCTCAAATGACTTTTACATTAGCCAAGGGCTTGACAGAGACTTGAGTGTTATGACGAGATCTTACAAAGCAGCAGACAGGAATCTAGACCATGGAGTTGAGCTTTCTGAGTCCATTCGCTAGCTGTTTATCAAAAGCAAGAAATTAACCTTCCAGGTTGCTTCCTCATCAAGAGAATGGAAATACCAATGCATATAGGCTATTAATGTAACAATACTGAATAGAGGCTTAAAGAAACAACCATCTATCATTTCTTACCTATCTCGCTTGTTCAATCAAATTAGTCTGCTGACCAGGACTGGGTTTGCCTGACCTCAACTAAGCTTACTCATGCTAGTCAGCAAGTCCCTCTGGGGTGGGCCATTCTCAACGGTCCCTGTTGGAATGACTCAGCTATCCTCTCAGGAATGATCGTCTCCACAGTGCTAGTGTAGCGTACACCGTGAATCTCAAGCCATCACTTCTGGTGCATTTTATTAGATACAGAAGTGAAAAGAGCCAGCCTGAATTCAAGAGGTAGAGAAAGAGGTGTCACTTCTTGATAGTAGAAACTGTAATTGTGATATAGGAGGTGTGGACAGAGGAAAATAAAATAGGCTTGAGGCCACCTTTGCAATCAATCCAGAGTATATAAAAAGTTTTCATTGTGCCTATATCATGGGGCAAAAATTCCAAGGACCACTCAATAAAACCAGTATCCAAATTTGAGATTCCTCTAAGGCCAGCCTGTGACTGGCTGAAGAGAAACAGTTCTCATGGAGCGCCCCTCACTGATTTCTTTTGGGAGCTTTTAAAAGCAAAAACCATATCCTTGTTGACAGTTGCAAGGAGAGAAAGGGGAGCAAGCAAGCAGTTTAGTGGAAGCATAGAGCAGCAGTTAACTAGGCCAGTTTGACCTCAAGTCCCTGGGACATGGTTGGGTAATTTTCTAAGAGATTTTCCCATAAGAAGGCATGTAAGAGGGGTGGGTGTCAGTTGTAAATCAGACCTTAGATGGCTGAAGCAGGGACAAGATGGAAGGACCTTGGCCCTGTCTCACCTATCATTCAATAAATATTATCTGCCAATAATATCATTCTCTGGTCCTAAATTTTGGTCCACACTAACTAGAATTAGTAATTATAAAAGGTAGTGAGTCATTGGTGGACCTCAGCTCTCTGAGTGGGAACTAAAGGAATAAGATTCAGCAAATGAGAGTCCATCTGCTCTTTCATGCCCTATTACTGGAGTCCCAGAAAAGTTCTAGAGAAGAAAGAAGGTTGATTTCTTCTGAATTCGCGCCACAGGCAGGGCAACTTCATGGGCAATTACATGGCTGCTTTCGTTCTTCCTTCTTCCTCCTTTCTCTAGAAGATAACTGAGCATAATGTGGGATCATAGACTCTTCCGTAAGAGAACGAAGGAATTCTAGAAGGTGGAAAGGAGTTCCTGGGGTAGATCAATCGGCAAACTACTCCAGTCTGAGCTCTGCTGCAGGGGATAGATTCATGAAGAAAACCTCATGCACACATTTCGTAGCTCCTTAAAACAATAAATAGCCTGTCCAAAAAGAGCACAGCGTAGCAAGTAAATGGGGACTGAGAGGTCAGCTCCAAACTCTGAAACTCAGCATTCAGAATTTGACTCTGGGGTTGGAAATAGAGCTCAGTTGTAGAGTGCTTGCCTTATGTGTGTAAGGGCTTAGATTGCTCCTAAGAATCACAAAAATAAACTAGAATTTGACTGGTATTGGTCCAATGATCATGGCCAGCACCATTCATTCTTCATAAAGGGGACCCTGATGAAGCAGGTGGATGTACATACGGAACTCACTGTACAGCAAGAGAAGGGGCCAGGGCACCTTCAGTAGAAAAGATGAAGTTCTTCCTTTGACTTCAGAGGAAGATAAAAATCTGTGCCACTTGTCATCAAATCCAGCCTCCTCTTAGTGCCCTTTCTCACTTTGAGGTAAGCAGTTCTCTTGAACAAGTATCAGGGAAAAGCTAGATTCATGGACACACAACATGGGAATTTGCTCAAATCTCTGTGTCCTATATTGATCCTCCCTGGTTCCCATGGCTGTGGACAGAGAGATAGCTGTAGCTGGTTCCAGTCACATTGTGTTTAGGGAGATCATTCCTCATGACATTTTAAACCTGCTTTCTGAGGAAAAAAATAGCTAGTAAGAGATTGGGAGAGATTTCATTATTTTCCAAAGATCCTCCTTTACTACTCAAAAAAAGAGAAAAGAACCACAGAAAAATGTCGTTGTCTTGATCAGTTCACAATGCTAAACAGTATACCTATGTAGGCTTAAATCACAAGTTAATATTTCTCAATTGTCTGGAGGTTAAATCTAATATCAGGTGCTCCCTGGTGAAGTCCTTTGAGAGGGTCTTCTTCGTGGTGTGTAGACAGCAGTCTTCCCACTGTGTATTCATATGACCTCATAGGAATCTATAGGAAAAGAAGAGAAATCCCATGACTATACCTGCTTTTATGACATCATACTGTGGTTTAGGGTTTCAAAATAAGTTAAGGGAAAACACCCAGTGCATACAATGACATAATCAGCACAGAATCATTTCACATCTGGAGTCCTGTGGCTCCCCCATAAGGAATTTGAGAATAGCAATTGTATGTCTTAAGCCTTTTGACTTCTGGCTAAACTAAACCTTCCACAGATGTATATACCACTTTAGCATGCAGCACAAGATACCCCCAGAAGTTTAAACAACTCTACCCTGCAACAACACTTCAGCGAGCAATATACCTACCTCTTCATGACTCAGACAGCTGCTCTTTGGAAAGATTTTCCAGGCCACTAAGACAGAGCAAAAATGCACAGCAGGTCCTCTTGTCTGAAAGTTTCTATCAGAGAAGTTATGTATAGTTAAGGTCCCATTTTGTATGAGTCAGATCTGGTAACCACAGCAAACCACACAAGATAGGGTGGCTTCAATAAAGGCGATTCATTTCAAGCATGGAGGCTGGGAAGTCCAAAATCAAGACACTGGAAGATTATGCCACTGTAGCAAGTCTCTTCCTGACTTGAAGATGGCCTCTTTCCCTCATCATCACAGAGAGAGTGGCCAGGCACCTAAAAAGGCAAGAATGCACACTAGTAGGCCTCTGATGTTGCTCTTACAGAGAGTAACCCAGTAATATTAGGGTCCCACTATTATCATCTCACCAAAGTGTAACCCTCTCCTGAGTATTTTCTCCAGATAGAGTCACGGGAGGATTAGGAACTGATGTTATAAGCAGGAGAGGGACGCATGTTATATCTTTGTGGCCCTCCTTCCTTGCTTATTCCTCTCGTCACAGCAGCCATCCATACAGCTTTACGATTCTGCAGCCAGGGAGAAAGAGAGATAAGAATTTTACATATTCTTTGGGATGGTGAAAACTTTCTTCAAGGAAAAGGAGAAACACAAAATGAATGAAGAAATCCAGCAGTGATGAGCCGGTGTTTGTCTGTTTCTAACAGTGTTGTCGTCATTCTGGTTCTTGCTTTAGTAAGCCAGGATAAATATTTAGCAACAGAGCAACCAAAAGCAGAAAATTACCAGCGGGCGGAGATGAGGGGCCATTTGACTTGAGCATCCTAAGTGCTGCACACACACACTTAGAAATGTTATGCTGAAGCTCTACGTGTTGATTCCATTTCCATGCTGTTCCCTTGATAGCATAGAATTCGGGACAACTAGAAATCAGCACTCTTCATCAACGCCTTCACGCTTCACAGAGGAGCCTGACGTAGTTAAGAAAGAAAGCTTAGAAATAATGAAATGCTCTTAAACCAGGAGACTGTGCACCAACAGATACATCTGAATGGATTGTTAAGGCAATATTTTATTTGCAGGCAATCTTTTTCTGCTTTGCCTTCCTGGAGCTGACCTTTTATGTATGAAAGATTATCTATTGATTTGTAAATAAGGTTTATACAAGAGTCTCTTGCCTTTGCATCCTGTCAATGTAATTCCCAGGCAGCTGGGTGCTGTGGTTCACTACTCAATAAAGTATAATTCTATTGAATAAGCATGTCACACTGCTCCACAGCAGTGTGCCCCCCACAAGCCACCACTGACAGCCATCTCCTCTCAGATGTTAGCCATTAGATCTCCTCTAGAATACCCTTTGCTACCTACAGTGAGAACTGTCCTAGGAGACACCTTCCAGAGACACCCCTCAGCAGTCAGGCTGTTTTACCCCAGCCTTGGTAATAGGGCTTTTCTGACACGAATATGCACTGTTCCTGCAAAATGGATCACTTCTGATCCCCAGTCAGGTTCTCATCTCTGTCGTGGCAGGGAAAGAGTCATACAAAGATCCAATTTTAGAAACCATGGCTAAAAAACACATGTCCTTCTCCATTTGTTCCATTCTTTGGGTTAAAAATTGTCCAGTGAGGAAGAATTCCTTCAATAATTCATTAAAAAATGAGTGAGGACATGCTACATACAAGGCTTTCTTGTGCAAACCAAATACAACAGGACAGATGAAGCTTCTGCCTTCATGGAGCTCACATTCTCATTATAGAGATAAATAATGTTGAATTATGTCAGGCGATGATGGTGCTATAAAAAGTATTTTGGAGAATATATACATGTATTACACATATATAGCAATATATATCAAAGAAAGTAATATTTGGGGAATTCTGGCTGAGAAAGCATGGAGTAGACAGCTCTGTGCAAGATTGCAAGATATAGGAGATATCTATATATCACTCTTATTTCAAAGAAAAGACTACACTTCTGAACAGGACAATATCTGTAGAGCTTGCAGCACTGGTCATACATAAAAGGACTGAGCCAGTGCCCTGAACCAGATAAGTCATGGAATGACACACTGGAGTGGGACAACCACATGCTTTAAAAAGGTAGAATAGAAAAGAGTGGAAAAAATGTCCTGTGTGAAAAAGATATCAAATAAATACATGCAATATGCAAAGATCACAGCTAGGGAGAAACTGAACCCAGTGGAAAAAAGACTTACTCGTTGAGGGAGTGTGACTAGATTTTGTTGTATGTGGCTAAGTAAAATGGGAGCGGAACTGAGGCAGGAAAGTTTAGCCCCAATAAAGTAGGAAACATAAGCTATTCAAGACTATTGAGCAGCAGGTTGGCAAGAAGGTAGTGACTGGATTGTAGAATATTCCACAGTGAACTATACTCAAAGGAAGTCTACTAAGGAACAATAGCCATAAGTCAGAGAGAGTAACGGTGACAACAGGTAAAAGTCAGTGAAAATCACAGTAGCCTGTTATTTACCTTTATGCCACACAGGAGAACACATAATTGAGATTATTTGGTGCCCTCTCTTCATTACCCTGGCCTCCCACACAGCCATGTGATATATGAGACTCATCAAGAACCTAGGCATCTTACATGGACTGGGATTATTAAGATGAAATGATTAGCTGTCTTCTGGGATGTCAGCATTGCATCTCAGAATGTTGCCATGACTACCAAGATGCTTGGACACAATGAAGACTACAGAATTGCTTATTTTATCAGTAACCTGTCTTCTGAAGCTGACTCTGCTCTAGCGTTGTCAACTCTAGGATAACACGGCTGTTTGAGGTGAGATTTCCATCTGAGCATGACTGCTCCCCAAGGCAAGGAGCCCTTGTGATTGCAAATTTGACAATATTTTTATGTTGCTAACCTTTCCTCCCTGTTCAGAAAGCATTCTTCTGCAGGGGCTCGAATCCTTTCCATCAGAGTGGAAATCAATTGATCCAACAATTCCTAACAATGTGCTCAGGTCTTGTATTCTTCCCAGAGTACTTAGCATTTTTCTGTGTTTGTTTTTGCTGTATGTGTTTAGTGGTAGTGTGTGAGTACATATGTGTGCGTATGTGTGTACATGGGTGTGAATGCACATGTGAGTGTAGAAACCAGAGGTCACTGTCTAATATCTTCCTTGATGTTCTCCAATTTGTTTTTTGAGACAGAGTCGCCAATTTGGCTAGACTGCCCAGTGATCTCTGTGCTTCAACTATCTACCTTACTACACACACACACACACACACACACACACACGCACCTGTATATTCTGTGTAATGTAATTTGCTCGGAAAAATTCTTAAAGTCATGTGTGTCTGCCTGTCACTAAGTCTGAAGTAAGACTGGCCACTCTCTACTCACTAAAAATCAGATACAAGAAAGAACAGATCCACAGAAGGACTCAATGAGCACAGGTCTCAAGTTAGCAGAGGAGAGCTTAGCCCTCAGGGTTTCTTCCTCATTGATAATGTCATCATCCCCACCACACTCCAGGCAGTGTTGCATTAACCCTTCCAAGTTTCTCCATCTGAAAAACAAAATTAGCAAAACAAACTTCAAAAGACTGGCCAGGGAAGAAAAGGCCTCAAATTCCTCTATGATCTCTTTCAGCTGTCAAGGGCTTGATTGCACACATCAGTCAGCTTCACAGTCTGGGGCTCTCAATGTGTTACACCTGTCCTCAATCCAGAAGAGCAGACTCCATCTGTAAGACCAGGTAAAACCTACAACATGACAGACCCCTTTACTTCCAAGTGAAGCTCCTTTGCCTGGGTGATAAAGGCCGCAGTCCTGGTGGTACAGCCAGCTGAAGCCTAGATACTGTGCTAAAGGGCAACCATAGGATGCGTTCCTGCTATCTTGGTCCCTCACAAATAAACAAAGCTACCCCATCAAAGCCCTGACAGACACTGGCTATGGAGACAGATTTTTAGAGGCAGATAGCACACAGAAACCATTGGAGGTGGCCTGATATGGCCTGCCTCAGACTCAGACAGAACCAGGGACACCTTGGACAGCAGAGTACAGAAGGGCAGTAGCAAAGCCCACCCCAGAGGACCTATAAAGTATTGTGCCTCACTCCAGTTCCAGCAGTGACTTTATAGATACCTTCAGACTTGCACTTTTGGCGCCAATATCTTCATAAGAATTTTCCAGACGATGGTGTGGGCAGCAAAAGCAGACAGGACATGGAACAAAGGCACAGAGTCGGACAAGTGGATTCCTTTCCTCCCTCTTTCTCTCCCTTCCTCCTTGCCTGCCTGTCTTTCTCCTTTTCTTTCTTCCTGTTTTTCCAGGATGGGAACAAAGTTTCCTTTAGCATCAAATCTCCAATGCATAAAAAGAGAAATCCCCAGTGCACTGTAGCAGAGAGGGGAGGGCAGGAGGAGGAAGGAAAGGGGGAAGGGTCACTTCTGTCTTAGAGCAGCCTCCTGTGTTAGGCTCTCGCCTCTTTCTCAGCGCTTGTCAGGGGAGATCTATGTTTTCTCCTTGCTTCCAAATACTCACTCCTGTCATCCATATTACTATTCGGAGCATGTTAGGCTCCTACAACAGAAGCATTCTAGCCAAGAGTCCCAAGCCCCTGGCTTTGCCTGGGAAGGTTGATCTCTTCGGTGAAGGCACGACTGTATGAGGAATGCATCCTTTCGCTGCGTAGATAGCAGAATCGGTTGGCTCATGAATGAAGAGCAATGAATTGTTAGATTATGCCTGCCTGCCCTGTTGTACCCAGACCCTAACTAGAGCAAGCACTAGATGATGTCCCAGACATCTCTTAGTCTGCATGGAACCAAGATCAGCACACAGTAGGCCCTTAATGGGAGTATGGGCCTGGCATGGATGCTTTCTGTTTGCATGTGAGAGAGGAGCTGCTGTTGTTTTTTGGGAAATATCTCGGGGCTCAGCAGAGTGTGAACACGGAAGTGACAAACGCTCTAAGGAGGACAATTTTCATCTTCAGCAGATATTGCATAAATGCTCCAGTGCAATTCAATCACAAACTCAGCCACGGTGAGCAACCTGCAGATAATGCCTACTTCAGACGGCGCTGAGCTCTTCCCTCACCTATTTGGGATGCAGAGATGTGCGTAGAGCAGATGGTTGGTGGGCCTATGAGGGTGGATTCTTGGCAACCTCCTTATATAATTCACTCACCACCATCTGCCTGGCAAGGGTCTGACCACACAGATTCACTCACCAGACCAGGAGGAAAAACCCTGACAGAAGTATCCAAGAGCCAGGTTCTAGCCCCGGCTTTACTTATGAAAACAGAACCCCCCTCTCCGGGTCTCAAGAGGAGTGGGAAGAAGGAGCTGGGGTGGGGTGAGGGATCTCAATGATTGAAGTGCTTGCAGCATGAGCAAAATGACCAGAGTTTGGGTCTCCAGAAGCTCCTGCACTAGTTCCCTTTCTCTGGCTGATAAAACACTCAGAGGAGAGTAACTTAGGGGAGAAGAGCTCACAGTTCCAGGTCACTGCCCACAGTTGTAGGGAAGTCAAGCCTGAAACCTCAGCTTCTCACATCACATCCAGTCAAGAGCAGAGATAAAGGAGAGCATACATGTTCACTCACTTACTTGTGTTCTGCTCGACTTATCCACCATGGTACAGTTCAGGACTGCCTAGGGAATGGTGCCCTCCATACTGGGCTGAATCTTCCCACATCAATTAACTCAATTTAAGCAATCACCCAGACAGACAGTGTATGACAAAACTAGCCACATCAACAAACTTCAGGTCTCATTAAGAGAACCCCTCCCAGAAGAACAAGGGGGAAAGCAACTGAAGAAAATTCCCCACATCAACCCCAGGCCTCTGCATGTGCACATTTGCATGGGCACACACATGCTTATGTGAGCATACATACACATACATGTATGTATCTGCATACACAGTGTATCTACACCATGCCTGCATACATAGCAAACAAAGACAACAGAAAAAAGACAACTGGAGAGCAGTGTAGCTGTCTCGTATCCTACAAAAGTCTACCATGATAAAGGGAAGTTGAAAATGAAGAAGTGCAGCATTTTAACGTCAAAAGGCATGGGTCACTAGTGTGGGGACAGGAATCCGACTTTAAGAAGCACTTTCACTTTCACTCCTTTGCTTACCAAAGTCCTGTGGACTGTTTAGCAGCAGATCTATGTCATAGATAGAAGCCTGAGGTTCTGAAACAGTGACTCAATTGAACAGGGCCAAAATTTGGACTACAAAACTGTTTGGGAGCAGGAGGCCCAAGGAAATTCTTATTGAGCCTGATCACATGACAGATTCTGGAATGGGCATTTTGTTCGCACATGTTGTCTTGCCCTTGATCGTCCCAAAACAGTAGGTAAGATACCTTCCCCAATCCATATGATGGATAGGAAGAAGAACCGAAGCCGTCAATGTGATTCTCAGTCAGTCCATCCCAGAATCAGAGAAGTGCTCAAAACAGAGGACGTTGGTGTAAGTCTGCCCAGTGTTCAGAGCACCCTGACACCTCAATAATGTGTTTATCATTCAGAATTTGTGATCATCCACCTGAGCAAAGTTGAAGTGTACTGAAGAAATAGTGTCCTAAATAATTTATCTTGGAAATGAGATGTGGGAGAGGGTGTGCAAACTGTTTAAAATATTAACTATTTTGGTGGCTCCCAAATGTAATGTAAAATTAACTGCTTGCCACAAATTGGTCATTTGATTAAACTTACTCTCACCTCAGCATCCAAGAAGGTCTCCAAAGGTTGATAGTGGGCAACAGCATTAGCTGTGACTCTAATGAGGGATACTGAGGTTTTGCGAGTTTCTGTGTCGACAACGTAGTGTACTGGGAAGAATGTAATAGGGAGGGTGCCAGCCAAAAGCCTGGCTTCAGGAGGTATCACCTGTCTACTTCCTGTCAGACAGATCACCTGGAAGTCTTTCAGCGTGTTTTCTTATCTGTAAAATGTGGCTGATAATAGTACCTTCTCCACAGGCTTTAAGGAAAGTGATACATTTGCCCTGTGGCATGGCACAGGCTAAGATAACAGATGCATTTTAATAATTGTTTCTTCCTGGTGCAGGTGCAGAACTTCAGCTGTGTCTAAGTCTTGCCCCTCCCAGCTATAAAAATGGGAATTATAAAGAAGCTTATGTTATATTGCTACAAAAATAATAATATGTAGTAACTGCTATGTTCTCTCCTCTGAGAGGACTCTTGGGACTATGACTTGTGCAACCAGCCTTGGAGTCCACTTACCTCCCTAGGAGTAGCATCTTGATCTATGACAACCACAGGCGGCTTCTTACACAGGCCCAAATCTACATAGTGTATAAAATTTGGCGTGTGGCTTCCTACATCTCTTCTTTTGACCTAAATGGAACAGCAAGTGGCCCACCTTTGCCAGAATGGGCTGTTAAGGAGAAATTCAATATTGCTTTCAGAAATGCTTCTCAAAAGATGTAGTCTAAATTCATTCCTCACGCAGTTTTCATGCTCACTGTGTGTGAGAGATGTTTCCAGAAACCTAGACTGTAGTATCCCTTGTGTCATAGCAACTCCATGATCTTGGGTTACAAGATCTGTCTTAGCCATGATGGTACCCTGTAGCACACTCTACATAAAAGAGCAAGTGACATCAAGAGCAAGAGCTGCAGGCACCCGTCACCAGTTTCAGCTTTATTGTTTCATTATAAATAGCCCTGAAGTAGCCATCCACAGAAGTCTTGGATCTTATTTATTAAGGGATGAAATAACATACTCATGAATACAGAATGAAGCATGCCAGTGCCTCTTTGTCCACCAGGGAAGGATGAGGAAAGCTCTGGACCAGGTCACCCAGCCATGGCATCAGGAAGCCTTCCACATCCCAGAGAGAGAGAGGGGGGCATATGACCCTCCTCCCTTGCTTCTTAAGGGGTCACATATTCCCAGAGAAGACCACACCCATCAGGCCAACCTGCTCCATTCCATTGATTATTAAACCAAATGGCCAAATTCCCACAACATAGGCCTACTTGTCAGGGATTGCTTCTCAGGTTAGTTCTTTTGGCTCAGTTCTCGTGATTTATTTTCTTTTACTCAGATCAACACAGTCATAGATGGACTGCTGAGGTAGGAGTGAGGCTCTCTCCCAAGGCTGACAGTCTCCACAGCTGTGGATGAGTTTGCAGAGGCTCCTGACTTATCTGTCCTGATCACAGTCTAGAGGAGCCACTATACAGCGTCCACTAATGCTGGTAGAAATTAACCCAAACTGTACCTGAGAATCTACCCTCTCACTAACACAGTTCTACTTTTCTGGACCATCAAGTTCAGATCTCTATCATGGGCCAGGGACAGACGAATCAACTGAGTGCTTCGTGTAAGAGAGCTTCATCAGCAATGCTCTCACAGTAATGGTGTTTTTAGCCACTAATCTGTAGTTAAAGAAATTTGTATAGACGCTTTGCTTTCTCTTAGGGCCTCCAAGGTTGAGTAGAATACACCAAACTCCAGAAAAGGAGGGTGTATAAGTTTAGAGAAAGAAAGCTAGCATGTGTTTTCCTGGTCATAGACATTTCTAGTGAAGGCTAGGGGCTTGGAGATGTCTGTAGAAAGAACAGCTCAGCCCTGCTAACCCAGCACTACCCTTTTCTCTTCACTGTAGCTTTTCAGTTTTAGATGAAGGAGTCCTGTCCTCCAATGCTTCTAAAATGGAAACCATCTTAATGATGGTTTAGAGAGCGTATTTCAGGTCTCTCTCACCAAGAAACCTTTCCACATTTGGACATTTGCCAGGGGTAGGGAACCCAGAACTTATCTGTACAATCTTTTCTTCTCATGGACATCTCTCATAATAAGACTCACTTAATTTAGATTAAGAAAGTCCTGGTCCCACCTCCCATTCAGCCTCTCCTTATGTGGCTTTGAGAAACTTCATGCTCTCTCAATCTGTCTCCTAAGGTGATACAGAGGAATAAATAAAATAATCAATGGTAAGTGCTTGGTATGGTACCTGGCTCATAGGAAGTGTTCAATAAACATTGCCATTATTATTATGAGTCTATGCCTATTTTATATGACATCACAGCACAATCTATCGCCATTTCCACTTGGCTACTCTTCAGAATCACAGGTTGCTTTTTCCAAGCAAATACCCTACATGTTAGAATGGGTGGTCCTAATTCCTCACCATAACTTCCCCAATACAAATATGTTCTAAAATAAGTTGATTTAATTATAAAGTAGATATGCATACAACTACAGTATCATGTGCTTTATAAATTTGCAAAACTAATGAGGTTTAAAATATAGATAAATAAACTAATAAATTTCTACACTTTGGCTTCCTTATATAGTGTTCTACATGGTACAAAGGTTGTTTGTTTGTTTGTTTTTGACGCACTACCGATACCTATACTGCAGGGAAAATACTGTCTTGGAATATCATTTTTATAATGCTTACTTTAACCCCAGTTGGCATATGCTATCATATCATCATATCATATCTATACTGGATCTTAATGGCTGCCAAAACAAAAACAAACCAATAAAATAAGCTGATCCAATAGAGGAGCTCTGTGATTGCTTGCAGCCCCTGGATTAAACAGTATTCTATTTCATACCTCTTTCATCCAAGGGTGGTTTTTTGTTGTTGTTGTTGTTGGTTTTGTTTTTTTGCAAAATTCAACTAGTAAATTTTCTTCCTTAATGTCAATCCGATGTTCTTTCAAACTACCTAGAAGATGTTGCATTTTCATGTTTTTAATGAAAAGATCCAAAATCACATGGAAAAAAATTTAAATTGGTCAGAAAAGGTATATTTTCTTATTTATAAAATATGCACCATGAGACTTTTCACATATAGTGACATACATCATTTTTGCAGTAAAATAGCCATTTTCATACATACATAAATAAATTCATTCATGTTTTTCCTATAACTCCCTGTATAACACAGATTATTTTCAAATGCTAATGCATTATTCATATTTTAATATATTCTTTGCCCTTAAATTTTTTTAAATGTATGTAATTTGAAAATATCTGCTTTATGGTATTATTATATAATATTTATAATATGGCCACTTGTCACCACAAAAAAAAGTCACACTTAAGTCTCTTGGCTCATAAAATTTTACATAATTTCACATAAAATGAGAAAGTCATATAAATCATATCTAATCTCTGTCAACTCTATAATATTCTTTGCTATGTTGTACTAGTTACTTTCTGTTTGTATTACAAAACAACTGACTTGGGGAGGGGTGGGTCTATTTGACAATACATTTCACCTCACAGTCCATTCTTGAGGGAATTCAGAGCAGGACAAAAACTAAGAATGAGACATGGAGATGAGATACTTAATGACTTGCTCTCTGGCCTTGTGCTCAATTTGCTTTAACAGCTAGAACCACCTGCCCAGGAGTGGCGCCATCCACAATGGGCTGGACCTGTCCACATCAATCATTCATCAAAAAGATGCCCATACATGCCCACAGGCCAATGTGATGGAACCAGTTTCTCAGTTGAGAATCCCTCTTCCCAGGTGACTCTAGTGTGTGTCAAGTTGACAAAAATGAACCAGCACACATGTAGAAATGCTAAGTGATAGTATGATACTGATCCAAAAAAAAAAAAAGCCAAGACTCAGAGGCTAAACAAAATCAGGCAGGTAGAAGGGTGATGTTGCATTAGGTGCATCATAAGGAAGCATATGATAGCAGAAAAGGAATAAAGAAAGAATTTGAGAAACTGGTGTGACCAGCTGCTTGGATGTCACAGAGGTCAAGGGAATTGCATGTTATCACTCCCAGAGAGCTAGGGAAAATAGAACCTAGGACAGAGAGATATAAGTCAGTCTTAGTGCGGCAATAGAAGAGAAGGCTGGCACCCGGCCACAGAGGTAACACTGTTGAGAAAGGGATGAGGTTCACTTACAAGGCAAATTTATTCCCCTGGACAAATGAAGGAAGTAAGATAACCCCTGTGGTTAAACCAGGACTTCTAGCCAGATTATAAGGTGATAATCAGTTCCTTGAGATGATACTTCAAGTCCTGACCCAAAGTAGAAGCTTGCTATGTACATGGAGCACTGGGTTAGAACGATCACTAGCCACATAGAGCTAAACTCTTGGAGTACTGGCCTTGAGCTAATTAAATTCCTCATGTATACTACAGAGCCTTGTTTTCATGGAGATTAAGGCATATTTGAATTGAACATGGGAGTTAGATAGTCCCAGTTTTGAAGGTATAAAATTGGGATGGCAGAAAGTGAGACTCTACAATATTTTATGCACAGCCATTTTATAGAGAAAAGGTAGGATTCCACAAAGGTCAATCCATTAGTTGGAAATCTGCCTATGTATAGTCTCTATCCTTGAGTCCAGAGTCCTATTCATCGTACTAAAGCATCTTATACATTTTTCCATCTGGCACTAAGATTCTATGATACTCAACTGAGCCAAATTTTTATTAAATGATTCAGAAAACAGGCATCAACATCTGTTGTCACACTGATTACTGAGATACAAATTCCTCAGCTAATCAAGATTTTCAGTTAAAACTCAAAGTAACATCAGAAACCTTCATAAGTAATAGCTTCTTTGCAATAGACTTGGTCCTTCTTTACAGATTCCATATCTGCTGGTTCACTCACTGGCTAACATTTATTTCCAGCCCCAATTCAGTAGTTGTAAAACAGCTGACAGAATTTGCTCCATTAAAAAAAAAAATTCCCTACAGCACTTTACGGAATGTTCCAGCCATGACCTGAGCTCTGCCCTTTCCTCGTGTCCTGGGCTAAAAGAAAGCTGGTTCACATAGTCTCACAGTTGCTCATTCTGTATTATGCTGTATTGAGAATAATATGAAGAAGTGTATGATTGGTTGGCAAAAGTGAAGTCATGAATATCTTGTCATTTTTAGAGTGACTTTGCCCAGTTTGGTGGAATAAGCATTTGCTTCCATTGTAGCTTCTCAGTTACTGCCATTCGTTTGGCTTGATTAGTACTATGAAGGCTTGAGGTGATGAGATAGTGAAAATACGGACCTGCTCTGCTAAGAGAAACCTCAAGGCTTCTTCTTCTTTTACTGTCCAGAAGGGGCTTCCTATATTTCCCATCAAACCTACACTTCTCTTTGTACTGTCAACAGTTCTTGAGATAGAGCTTCTCTCTTCCCTTTTCTACCTTCTTCTGCTTTTCATCCTCCCATACCTCTCCTCTCCCAACCCATGACCAAACTGTACACATTGCTACACTTAGCTCAGACCAAGGCTCTTTACTCTCTAAACATCTGCCTGGTTGTTCTTTCTAGATGTAGTCCTAACTGGTTGTTCCAGCTCACTTTTGGTTCCTCCAGTCTTTTGAACAGATAAGACATTAGTGATCAATAGCATACAGTTTAGTACTAGTCCATTCCTTGAATGTTTCACCTGTGTTTATCTTAATCTGGTTCACCTTCAAAGTCCCTGAAGCCAAGACATTGTCTCTGGTTTAGTCTCTGGAGCATAGTGATGCTTTAGTGAGAAGATAATGCTTATACTGGTACAAGTAACAGATCCAGTTAACTTAAGGAAAAAAAAACAGGAACCCATGAGTGCTATTGGAGATTAATGAAAGTATCAATGATGCAAGGGGCTCCGGAGTCACAGGGTGATCTGTTTGTGAATGGCAAGTATATTATCCTGTGGCAGTAGAGGTGGGGATTATTCCCACCAAGTGCAAGGACCCCAGTAAGCTTATCCTGAAATGAATGACAGTGTTATTAATGCAGCCTAAAGATTAAGGGAAATCAATATAGAAAGGCACTAACACCAGATTGGGATGTGGAGCTGGCTATTGCAAGTTACTTTTCTTTGAAAGACCCATTTGCAGAACTTAAATTTCCTGACATTTTACCCTTAGGCCTTTAACTGTTCCAGAAGATAAAACACAGTTGAGTGAATCAAAATAATTAGCAGCAAACAACCATTTGACCAAAACAAACCTATTGAGACACAGAGCTCCTAGCCGATTACCCACTTCCAGACTCTGCCAGACATGAATTTATTGATCAGAAAGGGAAAAAATGAATTGAAAAGTAAGTGTTCATCAGAACTCCATTTCCTGCCTTATCTTGGGGTTATAGAGAATCTCAGCTACAGAGTTATAAGCGATAATCCATGCAGAGAGATGGTCACTAGATCTTCTTAAGTGTCTTAAACCCAGGACTAATGGGGTAATTTTAGCCACTTTCACTGTGTATTTTCTTTTCTATAAAGACCAGAGATTTAAATGTGCTGCTGTGGGTGTCTGTATACTCCATACCTGGGGTATAGAGGCTCATTCTGTTGGCATTAGCTAAATGTTTTCTGTTATGTCATCCACGTTGAAAAGCATGGTTTCTCACTTCTTCAATTACACAAAACTCATAGCCATTTGCACCTGCTAAGAGAATGTCAAATCTATGTGTGTGCTATGGCTGTAAATAGTACATAATTGTAGTAATGAGGGAGTAGGCCTGCTTTTCGTCCAGCCCGGCTCCCGCTCAGCTAGCTTATACCCCGAAATAACAACACACAAATTGTA
>LOEQ01002015.1:98325-127147 GCA_001685075.1 Bramus lutescens | reverse complement strand
TATCAAAAGGGCCAAGGCAGTTTCTTTATTAACCAATGAAAGTAACACATAGACAGATGACCTTCCTACATCACATAATTTCTCATTGATAGCACACAGCACATCACCTTCTTAAAAGCTTGCTGGGACGTACAACTTTAATCCCAGCACTCAGGAGGCTGAGGCAGGTGGATCTCTGAGCTCAAGACCAGACTTGTCTATAGAGAGAGTTCCAGGACAGCCAGGGATACACAGCAAAACAAAACAAAGGAAAAATTAAAAACAAAGCTTGACAAGCATCAAGCGCAGTGTGTGTTCCATCAGTGTGGTGGAAATGTCAAGTTTTCAGGGTAAACACAGATTCTGTCTTTATAGCATCCACAATGGGGTTGATTAATATATGCTTGGTAATTTTTAAAATTTATTTGCACTTCACTTGTCTGAGCATTTTACCTGCAGGCATGTGTATGTACCGCATACATGCCTTGTGCCTGTAGAGGCCAGAAGAAGGCATCAACTTACAAGAAAGAGGAGTTACAGACCATTGTGTGCAGCTGTGTGGTGCTGGGAGTCAAACCCAGGTCCTCTTCTGAAGTAGCAAGTGGTCTTAACCACTGAGCCCTCTTTATATGCCCTGCTTTGGAATTTTGATGAACAACTAAAAAGAAAGTTCTAGACAAGATGAAATTGTTCTGGGAGTAAATCAAGAGACTTAATTTACATTTTTTTCTTCAAAGGAATATATTTTGCTTATTTTTGATAGTTCCACATGTGTAAACAACGAATCCTGATCTTATGCACCCTGTATTCCCCTTCCCCTTTCACAGTGACCCCAGATGCCCCCATCTCATCCTTCATACCCTTCTGTGGCTTTTCCTGTTAAAATTAATAGCTCAATAAGTCCGGTTGGCTATTCCCTGCTGGGATGGAGTGCTTTTATTCTGCACTGCGTTCACAGGCACAGCAGCCATGTCACGTGCGGAAGACAGCATTTTATAGCACTGCTACCTGTCCTTCAGCTTTAGCTTTTCCCTCTGCCACAAGTTACCTGAACCTTGGAGGGAAGTGAGGACGATATTGATATATCATTTAGGGCTGAGCACTTAATGGTCACTTATTTTCAGTTATTTGATCAGATCCAGTTCTCTGTATTAACTGCTGACCAACGCAGTCAGAAGTTCTCTGGTCACGGTTGACAGTTACATTAATATAGGGGTAGAAGCATAAATGTTTAGAAGGCAATTTGACAGCTTGTTCTTTAGAAAAAAAACAGTAGTAGGTCCCTCCTTAGGCCCTATGACCTCCTGAGACACGAAGTTTTGGCCTGTTTTAGTGCTATACCTGAATTCCTTCCTGTGAGCCAAAATTGGCTACCCCTATGACCTTAGTGCCATTATTACACATCAGTACTGTGTATGCAGGAAGACCATTCGTGGATTTTCTCCACCGGTGGTCTGCACAGCATCTTCCAGATCTGTGAAAGCTAGCAGCCAGCAGGGAAGAAGTTTTCAAGTCAAAGACTGGATTTCTCTATACCCTGCCATGAACGTGAAGTGCATGGTATCTTTAGCAACAGGGTCTTACTGTCTACTTTTGGTGGACAACCAAAAGCACTGGAAATAGCCTATGTTGTTTTAGGTTCTTTGAGTCTTCCACAGCCAATAACTTTTAAGAAAGTATCACACACCTGACACTGAAATTTTCATTTAATTACCTATAACTTTTAGGGGAAGCATTGTCCACACATTTTGCAAGGTACCTATGTTAAGGGCCCCAATTTACTTCTATAGTCAGGTCTCCTGTCTGTAGAATTCCATTTGCAGCTGACTAAATTGGCCTGGTGAAGAATGGATGAGACCCCTCCAGATGAAGCACATGCAGATAATGAAAGGCAGGGAGGAGCAATGAGAAAGACACTGAGGTTGAAGAGCAGTGGTGAAACAGCATGAGCAGGAGCATGGAAGTATAGAATATGAATTTCACATTGGGTCATATGAGAAAAAACTAAACCTTTCACATCAAGGGAGCAAAGCAATCCAGTTTATGTGTCTTAGAAGAATGTGATGTGTACTGCATGGAGAAGGGATTAGAAAAGAATGGAAAAGAACAAGATAGTGTGGGGCCAAAAGGAAACTATTAAATAAAGGCAGGGGATGGTAGTACTTGTTTTAGAATGTTTTGATGGATTTAGACAGAATTACATAGAATCAAGATAAAGATCTAAGAGGCCTTTGAGATGGCCTGGCCATTGGAAGATGAGGACTAAGCAGCCAATTTTTATCAGTTTTCCCATGAATTATTGATAAACACCAATGTACTTCTTCAAAAAGAATCATGGAAGAAAGGTTTGATGCCAGGAGAAATTTTCAGCTGTGACAGTGGAGCATTCAGGAGGATGTGGGAAGTAAAATCTCATTCCTTGCAAACTAGAGAGGTCAGATTCGAGGTGTAAACCTTGAACTTGCCGTATTCACAGTCAGAAACCAGAGGAAGCAAAATCTACTTAGGTGGAACTATAGAAGAAGATGACAATGGTTCCAAGTACTAACAGAGAAATGAATAAAAACAACACAATCAGAGGGAGTAAAAAGGAAAAACAAATTAGTATGACATAACAGAAATGGAAGAGTGACTGGCAAAGACCACTGGATGATCCAGAAGTCCTAACGAAATATGAACTTGAATGCTCATTATATTTGGCACCTGGTGGATTGGTGAATTTGGGACCCAAAACAACTTTTTTTTTGGTGAAGATATGTAAGTCGAATAATCAGGTTGGAGCAGATTGGACCATATAAATGAGATAAGGGACTACAAAAATCATATTGCAGATAATAATTTCTGAAAGTTTTGCTGAAAAAGAAGGAATAGAAATATGACTGGACTGCACTTAAAGACAGCCATGAAGTCAGGAGAGCAAGAAACTACCTGTGAATCTACGCGGAATGCGAAATCCACTGCAAGCTGGTGTCTATCTTAACCTAGGGTCTCCAAATGCCTGAGCAAGGGCATGCATGCAAGTGGTTTATGACTGCATATAAACTCAGAGAAAGATATGGATGACTAAAAGGAAAGAAATGGAGAAAGGATAAAAACTAAAGAATATATTATCATGGCCAGGCTTGGTGGTACAGGTCTATGTTCCCAGATACTCAGAGGGCTAAGGTAGGTTCAAAAGCCTTTCTGGACTACAACCTAAGTTCAAAGTCAGCCTGGGCAACTTAGAGATAATGCCTCAAAATAGAAAGAGAAAAACCATGCAGGGCATAACCAAGTGATAAGGCTACTGCATAGGATTCATGAGGCCCTAAGTTGGTCAAGCCCAAGTACTATAAAGGGATGAGGGGATGCATTCTCAAACTCTGTATTCCAAACATATATGCAGTAGTATGCTACCAGACAGTTGGAGCTCAGTAATGCTACAGTCCTCTAAGATATAATGTAAAATATATTTAGAATCATTCACAGATGAAACAGAAGAGTACAGTGCCACACCAACAAGGAATTGTCCACTTCAGTTTTAACTCCCAAGCATTTCTGGACTTGTCAAGGCCTCAGAATGGCTTAACAGGATTCGAAAAATGCCAGCCTTAAAAGCAGCATAGAAGTCCAGGACAGAGAGTGAAAGTCCATTCAGTACAGCTGAGGCAAGCATCTGCCACATTAAATCTAACAGCAGCCTATTGCCATGGCAACGGCTAGAGTAAAAGTTGAGCCAAGAGGAGACGAAATGGCAAAGCAGTGCTTGATAGAATGCCTACCTTGCTGACCACAGTCCACACCTTCTAGTCTGGAGAGATCAACTGGCTTGTGTCTAGTTCATGCCAGAGGTGACATGTAGACTCTCATGGCTACTGGCCTCCAGACCTTCCTGCTTCTGCTTAAGACTAATTACCCCAGACAGCAGGGACACCTGACAAGCAAATTAGCCAAATTAGAGTTTTGATATAGTCCTGGTGACAGAAACAAGAAATGTTGTAGAAACATCAAGCAATTAGCCCAGTATTTTATGATGCATTGCAGACCTATGCGTAGAAGAAGAGCGTCAGAAAATATTAACTATGGTGGCCACTGTGATGTCTCATTAGGAGAATACTGGAAGAATGCCATGGGACAAGATCTAAAAAATAGAGAGGGCTAGAATATCTGATATATAGGACTGTGTGGAATTGTGGGTCTCTTAAGTCACTCCAGTGCTCCTGGAAGCACTGAGAAGAATCTCAGGGGTTCATGGAGAGCAATGATGAAAATTATTTTGGTAGACACTTCTGATTTCAAATACCAGCAGAAGTTAACACTGGGTCATAAGGTGACTCTTATTTTCTTCTGTAAATGTCTCTCTATATTTTCATAAGCCTCATATTAAGTAAATATATTACTTTAGTATGAAAAAGAATATGTATAGTTTTTTAATAACCAAAGTATATAAAGCAACTAGTACTCTCACACATTGCTGGTGAATATAAAATGGTATACCTGTTTTTAAAAAATGCTAAACTGCTTTCTGTTTAAACATATGCTGGCCATCTGACCCAGAAATTACACTCCAAGGCATTTACCCAAGAAAAAGAAGAACCTATGTTGTCTCTCTCTATCTGTATCTATCTATCTATTTATCTATCTGTCTGTCTATCTGTTTATCTGTCTAGGTCTCTCTCTCTCCCGCTCCTCTCCCTTACCTGATATCAGTCATATACTCACATTTAAAGCACCTTTTATATGTGTGTGATACACTATATGAACATATGACCATTCATGCATTTAACCACATTTTTTTCACAAAACTGAAGCCTGGGAAATAGATAAGCAATGAAATCCTATCTAGCACCAAAAACCAAGGGCCTACAGAAAAACCCAACATGGGAGGGTTTCAAATACATCATGCTCAGTGAAAATCCAGCCAGACTCAAAAGTTATCCATTCTCTGATTCTATTTTGGAAAATGTGATCTTTTAGAAAAGACAAAATCATAGCTATAGAAAACTGATGACTGGCTTTTGGGATCTGGTGGTTAGGAAGAGGTTAAATGTGACATGAAAATAGTGGGGAACCAGGGTCATGACATTGCATTGTACCTAGGATGTGGTGGTGGCCACATTCCTCTATGTACTTAATTTCACTCATTGACATCAATGCCAAAATGTTCATTTCTTCATGTGGAAATTCCATAGAGTCTCACCTATGCAGCCCTGGCTGGCCACAAATCACAATTCTTCTGCATCAACTTTCTAAGTACTAGGATTTCAGGCATGTGCCATCATAGTCAGATTTTATTTTTTAAAGGGAAATTAATGTCATAACAAATCCTTCAAAAGAGTACATGAATAATCTTTTTGATAAAAAAGCAGAAGATCATCCTGATTTTGATGGAAGTTTTCAAAAGAAAAGCTTATCAAGGTAAGTTCTCCATTCAATGTTAGGAGCCAAGTGGAAACACAGCCTCTGAGAATCATTGTAACCATCCATAGACAGGATTTACTGACTCTCTGAACATAGACACAGGGAACAAAACATAAAAATCTAGTCCAGAGCTTTGACCCTTCACAACGATGTATATATGAATAGGGTTCTTCAGGATGAAAGCAACAAAGACTACCTGTCCTTTAGCCAAGAAACACACATTAAAAAAGTGGGAGCATAGCTGTACTGGAAAGGCCTGGAGCATGTCACACTAGGGAAATTCTAAAAAGTGGTGTGTGTATGATGGCTTTCGTGTGTCTCTAGACAGCTCAAGCCACCGGTGTAGCAGCCACTTCCTCCAGAATGTCACCCAGCTTCCTGAAGGTGCAGCTAGAAACCATCACCTCCCCCAGCATTCCCTATGACTTGCTTTCTACTCTGGAGCACCATCATCACAGGGAAAGAGATAGCCATCCAAAACTCACTGGATACTCACAAATATCTCAGACGAATGGAGGGCATTTGCAACACTCTGCTACCTTTGACCATCAGGAGATACAGGTCCAGTGCCCTCACTGAGCACTCTTTCATTAGAGCAATAGTTCTGATGCATGTTCTGTAGATCTCCTAAATCAGGTCCTTGAGATTAAGGAATCAGCACCAGTAACAGTGGCCAACACCATCACTTGTCCTGGTGCTGACTAGCTTTTCCCTCCCCTGCTTCAGGCTCCCTGCCTCCAGTTCTCCAAACTTACAGGATCCATTACATTATTCATAGGTAGCTTTCATGTCAGACTCTCAGATTCTGATTTCCAAGAAACTGAACACTGAGAAGGATCCAGGGTGCATCTGCTGTTATGAGACAGAGGGATTTTTTTAAACCATCTCCTCATTTGTGAGGGCAGAAAACTTGTCTCTGATGAGCTGTAATTACTTTCCAGGAGGGAGTCATACTGACACTTCTTAGGTTACTTATATACCCTGAAGTCAAAGAATGTGAGCTCTCACACTGTAACCCCAACATAACCTCTTTGAAAGAAGAAATGCTACTTCTTCATCAAGTATGCCAAGACTGAAAACTGGGGTAACATGGGAAATTGTGTTATCTCATTGTAAGTTACTTCTCAATAGAGCTAACTTAACAATGTTTAAACATAAAACAGTATATGAATGGCAGTAGAATATCCCCACCTTGCAATAAACAATTGTAAATATCTTTTCTTCAAGGAATCAACAACTGATTAGATCCTGGTTAGATTCTTAAAACATAAAACAGAGAGTAAAAGTACAATTTATATGTATTGGAGTACTCTGATAGGTTTTTCTGGCAGTATATAATCGGTATTTTGAATTTGGAAAGTCCAGGCTCTGACAAATATTTGCTTTATGGCTTCATGTCTCGTTACTCTCACTTTGTCTCTCTCTCCTCTCTCTAGGTTAATATCCAACACAGGCATTAAGCACCTGCCAGTGGTTCATAAGATTCAGTCTCTTCAAAAGGTTCTATTGTAAGTTTTGATTGATAGGATGTTAATCAGCTCTCCATCTAACAAATGCCTGAGGTAATAGACTTACAAAGAGAAAAAGGGTTTCTTCATTCACACATTACCCAGTTTCAATAAATGGCTGGTTGGTGCCTGACCTCGGGTTTATTATGACCTTCTGAATCTCTAGCATCCATCACATAGTATATCCTCCAAATACATGGCTCTAGGTGAGCAGAGTAAGGAAGATGAACAGCAATGTGGACTGACAACATTCCATTTGTGTTGTCGGAGACTGCTTGTTCATTCCCAGCTACCCTGACCCGAAATAATCACACAGAAACTATTTATTTACAATACTGTTTGGTCTATAGTTTTAGCATATTTCTAACTAGCTCTAACATCTTAAATTAATCTGTTTATACTAATCTGTAAGTCACCAAGAGGCTGTGACCTACCAGCAGGGCTCCATCCAGCATCTGTTTCCTGTAGCAGATACATGGTTTCTCCCTTACTCCGCCTACTTTCACCCAGCATTCAGTTTAATTTTCCCCACCTAGCTCTATTCTGCCCTATCATAAGCCCCCCAAAAAGGGCTTCTTTATTCATTAACCAATAAAAGCAACACATATACAGAAGGACTTCCCATACCACATTTGAATGAAGTTAACAGGCTCTACACAAAGTATTATCAACAAACAAGCTTAGAACCAAATCACAGTCTCTTTACTCCAAGGCTTTAGTATTAGATCCCTGCAACTCCACAAATTCCTCCATCATTTCTCCTTCCTTCTAGAGTCTCTATTCTTCCTAAAGTATTAATAGCAACTGTTTTCCCTCTTTCCATGAATCCTGTAGTTTAAAAGAGGAAGAGGATGTATAGAGCTAAGACAGAGCTCTGTGGCAGAATATTTGTCTAGTAAGCATGAGTATCTGAACTTGATTCCCAGCACAGAAAAAAAGAAGGGAAGGAGGAAGAAGGAGGGCCAGTAGGAAGGGAAAAAAAGATAGGAAGGAAGGAAGATAGGAAGGAAGGAAGGAAGGAAGGGAGAACTTTATTTCCAATAGTAAACTTGTAAGATTCTGAGCAGATCCCAAAGGAAAAGGTCAGGATGGGTACAAGGAGCTGAGGACAGAGGATGAAGAGAATCCTCTAGAGCTCATGAGTTGTTTCCAGCTTTTAGCACTTCTATTGTTATATGTTCACCAGACCTAGGTCAGTCTGATGGAAGGATAAATAAAACGAAACAAACAACAAAAAAATTCTCTATTCTTTAATGTGGGAAGGAAAAAAATCAGTAATAATTTTTTATGTGACTCGAGAAAAAATGATGGGAAAAAACAATACATAAGAAAAAGAATAATTAACTCAGATATAAGTGATTGACTTATAAGCATGAGGGCCTGATCATGATCTCCCCCCTCAACCCAAACCCCTGCTTTTTAAAAAGCCGAGCATGTACCACTATGCTTATAGTCCCAGCACTAGGGAGGAAAAGGCAGGACACAAGATTTGCTGGCTGGTTGACCTTTTCTACTAGTCTAGTTTGAGGCCAATGGCAGATGTGTCTCAAGAAAAAGGTGGGTGCTATCTAAGGAATGACCTGAGATTGACCTCTGGCCTACACCCACATACAAAGAAAGTACTAGAAGAATGAAAAAGGAGGAGCCGACACAAATAAAATGAGTAGAGAGGTTGGTCTGTAGGTAACAGGTCAGTTTCTGTGTCCATCCTACTGGGCAGAATCCAACTGTAGAAACAAGGCTAAAAAGGAACTATATTGAAGAGAACCTCAATACAGTAACACCCTCTAAGGAATTCTCCAAATAGAAAGATTCTATGGGTGTGCAATTTCATCTGTGAGAAGAACTAACACACTATAGATAAGCAGGCTGTTTGTTGCCCAAACTTTGAGCTGTTATCCTCTGAACAGAAATTCCATGAAACTGTTATTCCAGCTGCAGATCCCTTGGTGCCAGCAAATGCAATGTGGAAAGGTTGCACAGGTGGAGCCCACACAAACATCTAATTTGTCTGTTCTTTCTTCTTAGAGACATTCAAGATAATATAAACATCCACACCATTGCCAGGAATTCCTTCAGGGGACTGAGTTTTGAAAGCGTTATTCTGTAAGTAAGGGGGGAAACCCAATGGCCTGGGTCTTGGTTCTTCACTTATCAATCTCTGGTTTTCTCATAACAGCCTAGGCCTTTGTGTGTATAATGACATTGGCATTTCACTGTTTAAATCATTCTATGGCTCCTGTGTTTTCCTCTCATTTTTATATCTTAGAATCGCACCATGGAGTCATGTTAATAATTCATGATTCTGTATTGTTATTCAAGTATTTAAAATTGTTCTTTGAATGATAGTCCCCATGATGCAACATCTGCTCCAAAGGACCGACTAGCTAGTGTGTCACGAAAACTGATTATTGCCTGGCAAGGCTTCTGTTGCCTACAAAGAATGATAGGGAAGGACGTGTACTCAGGAGATAGGACTCCTTCCTCATAATCACAGGAAGAAGCTCCCATTTGGGCCCATGCTGAGCTCACAATGACCATCATCTCTGCTCAGAATAATCACACTTGCTAATGAGCTTGAGTTAATCTGTCTGAATTCTGGGGAAGTTTTTAAATGCCCTCAGTGTCATCCATGAATGACCTTCTAATGCTCTGTGCTAGTAGCCAGCATGGCAGTCCACCTGCTCCCCAGGATAGCCAGAAAACAAGGTGCTGTGAACTTTCCAAATGTCCACAGGATCCTTGCAACAGGACAGTGACACTAGAGAATCACTGATTGCGATTATACCTGAAAGAAAAGAAACTCATAATCCTATTTTACAAATTGTTATTAGTTCATTTTATAGCATGATTTCTCATGGTTTTGTTTGGAGTAGACTCACTGTGTGTCGTTTCTCCTGAAGCAGCAACAGCCATATAGACCCTCTCTCTTCACGGCTTTGTTTAGAAGCACTGTGTGATTCCTCAGAGCTCAGCAACACACTTTTCAAAACAGGATGCTTTTCTCTTGAGAGTCAACATTTTTCAGACATGTCTCTGGAAGATAAATTCACACTTGTGAGAACAGCATCTTTTTTCTTTCTTACGTTGTCTGCTCGCTAATCCATAGATAATAGAGTCCGAAGACTCCTACTGCAAGTCTCGAGTTGTGCTTCATCCAGATACTTTTAATACAGAGATGCTTTCTCCTAAGAGAACCATCCAATGCACTCGAGGAAAATGTAAGAAAACAGTGCTGAGCACTGAAAAGCTCTACCTCATCACATATTCAAAACTGTGGAACTCTTTTCTAAAGACAAATGTACATATGTATATTTTCCTAAACATCCTAAGATTTCAGGCCCTTGGTAACTGACTCAAAAAACTGAGCAATAAAAACACATTTTGTGGGGCCTTTGAGCTCTTTCTCACCCACCTCTGTCACAAAGAGCAGAGGGGCTACTGGGTAAAGTTCCTAATGAATGGCCTAATTCAGGAGATGAGAGATGAGGTTATAATTGGAACCACTGTTCCCAGCATTCTCTGGCCCCAGTCCTCTGTAAATGATTGTGTCTTTCATGTTTTCTCTCTTCCTTAACTAGCTCCCATCTAGCTTGTCCATCCTTCATGAGTTTTAATGGGCAAGGCTTCATGTTTTCAAGAGAAGTCTCCCTTGAGTGTCTATATCATTTTGACTCTAGGGGTGACACAGGACCTAGGAAATCCTGAGGGATTTTTCTTCAGTGGGATAACTTCACAGAGGGCTGTCATTCTCATCATCATCATAACATCATCATCACCACCAGATTTTAAAGTAGGCACTCCTTATCTTAGGAGATTTGGAACCAGGCCTAGTGACACAGGCCTATAATCCCAGCTACTTAGGAGGCTAAGACAGGAAGCTTGTAAATTCAAGCCTGCCTGGATTATAAAATGAGATCAAGGCTAGCAAAAACAACTTATCTAAAATTTCAAATATATGTATATTTAAGTATAAATATCTATGACATATTTATAAATGGTTGAGGATATATACCAGAAGCAGAGAATGTATCTAGCATTATCAAGGCCTTGGGTCCACCATAAAAAAACCAGAGGAATAGATTAGGAATGTAATTTATAGTTGTTGGTTTCTCTGTGTTAGTAGAGTCAAACAGCCTAATAGGAAGTCAAGGGGAAAGGGTTTTGACATAACTTGATTTTTTGGTGATGATGCACCATTGACATAAAATATCCTCCTGCATGTTGTGGCCTGCTAATCAAGAAAACAATAAAGACAATGAGCTTCTTTGAAAATAGTAATTATTGCAGTCTATGTATTATTTCATTATATCAGAATCTTTCACA
Source organism: Bramus lutescens (assembly GCA_001685075.1). Taxonomy (NCBI): domain Eukaryota; kingdom Metazoa; phylum Chordata; class Mammalia; order Rodentia; family Cricetidae; genus Bramus; species Bramus lutescens. The sequence goes on along the minus strand of LOEQ01002015.1, from coordinate 115,934 downwards.
GGGCAATCTTGTGCAAGAAAGATTAATTATCTAATCTATAGACAAGTAGGTAATGCCTATATGGGCCTACAAAGTCCTGGGCAAAGGTACAAGACCAACAAACAAAAATGCACAGGTCAAATACAGCTTGTAGCTAAGATTGGCTTTTATAATTGACATGCAAAAGGGAAAAACAATTTTATTTAACAACTATATTCTGTAATTGTGCAATAAAATTGTGTCATCACTTTATGAGACCCTATATAAAGCAAATGGCATCTTTAAGCTTACCTCTTGGTCTGTAAAATAGAGAAAGTTTGTTGACACTTATGGTTGATGTCAAAACCCCAGGGATAAGCAACCCAGAGGTTGGAGGCTGCTGTCCTAGTGACTTTTACCACAGTAGACAGACTGATATATCTGCATTCTAAATGTTTCCAGGAGAGACCTTTCAGGGCAGTGACCATAGAGAATGGGGGGTGGGGAGCAAGATGGAATGCACAGTCACCCCGTTGTCACCAGATGCTACCTGTTGACTGCTAATGGTCGAAAAGATTTACTTTTCTTCTCTCTAGACTTCCTAGCTCACTGGATTTCAGGAAGAGGGGAGAAAAAGGCACACAGTTGTTTGTCTGTGGGTTTTTGGAAAACATCTTCTAGCTGCTCATCACAGCTGAAGGAGTTTCTAAAGTCCCCTGGTAGTTTCTCTCAGTCAGATCTCAGAACACTGCTGTCAGGAAACTCACCAAGTCCAAGTCCAGCAGGGGAAGAAGCTGTAAGCAGACAAAGGCACATGGCCTGACCTTGGGGAGTTGTTTTTGTTTGAAAGTCCACTCAGAAGAAGAACAGGGCAGAGTTGATGGCCCACGGTGGCCTGAGACACCCCTGTCCAAACATACCTGCTTCTCAGCATCTTCATACAGTGAGCATGACTATGTACACCAACCCCACCTCCCCCAAAGCTCAGCTACAGCCACACACACAAACTCAACCTGCCACAGTCCACAGTCACTATAATTAATTTCTCTTCTTTTCTGCCTTAACCCAGAGCCACCTCCACAAACCTCCAATAACCAGGGCCCCATGGGTCACTGGAGATGTCCAGGTTGGCTGACAACTTAATTAGATCATTTTTTGATGGCAGCCAGGCCTGCTGCTGAGGGTGAAGAGCACAGATCCTTAAAGAAAGGTGACATAAAATGTCTTTTCTCTGTCTTAGAAATACTTGCTCAATAATTACAATTTCCATCCTTCAAGGCAGGGAGATCTTTGGTTTTCCTGTAGAATTTTCTCTATACCTGGGCAGTGTGCAAAGATCTTATAGGTACAGTATCCAGAGAGTGTGCTTTTAAAAAACAACTAAATTCCACTTATTCATTCTTTTCTGTGAAGCACAGTTATTCCTGTGAATAGATAGTATGCAGACATAATACAAACTTCAAAACTTACTAAAGGTTCCATAGCAATAAACCAGCCTTGGTCTCCCTTCCCTCCCACCCCTGAGCATAAGGGTTTCATCTTATTTATGCCACTAACTGTGCTGGCTGACCTTGCCCCAATGCTTCCAATTACAAACCCCTGCATTGGCTGCATCTGACATTATTATGTTTTTAATGAGCTTTTATTTCAGATGGCTGAATAAGAATGGGATTCAAGAAATACACAACTGTGCATTTAACGGAACCCAGCTAGATGAGCTGTAAGTAGCCCTGACTACTCTTCCAGGCCATTTAGAGGGAAATGGCTCTTATAACAGGGATATTTATGTGCCTTTCTTTTTCTTATTCTTTCTCCAACTCCATCCCCAGGAATCTAAGCGATAACAATAATTTGGAAGAATTGCCTAATGATGTTTTCCAGGGAGCCTCTGGGCCAGTCATTTTGTGAGTAACTTCATTCGTTTCCATGTAGAAGAGCTCAGCTTATACAAGTTGAAAGCAAACTTTGTCCTGCTTAAAGATGGGGCGGCCAACAAGATCAATTTTAATTCATAATACTTGCAAAGACTTGTGGGGATAATTTAGGGTTATCTATAGTATGACTTTAAATAAAGAGGAAGCAATAATAACGTGTAATGAGCATGTTCTGAGTGCCAGTGTTCTAATAGGTTAAAATGTGCTCTCAATTCTTATAAAACCCCTCTGGGGTAAGAGTCCTTATTGCCATTTTGAAGAAAGAAAAACTGGATGATCTGGAGGAATTAAGCAACTCGCTCAACAGTAATGCAAGTTTTATAGAAGGGATTCAAAACAAACTATCTGGCTCACAGCAGACACCAACCACTCTGCTCTGTGTCTCTCCCTTGACAGGGAAAGGTTGGTTCCCCTTCCTTATGCTCTGTACCCACGATACATATATACATGTCTTCAATGCAGTGAGATGCACACATTGTTCTTGGATCCTCTTTCCAGATCCAGCAGAATGCATCAGTGTCTCACTCCCTGAATCAGGACTTCCTGCCCACCAGCACTTCCCCACTTGTAACTTACTTTCCTTGAAAGTGGCCCTGCCCTTTTCTCTTCTTACCCGCATCCCCTTTTCTTTTTTTTATTATTATTATTAAAAATTTCCACCTCCTGCCCTCCTCCCAATTCCCTCCCCCTCCCCCTCCCCCCTCTCCTTCCCTTTCCAGTCCAAAGAGCAGTCAGGGTTCCCTGCCCTGTGGGAAGACCAAGGTTCTTGAGGCTCTCCTAAGTCCTCTAAAGGCCTCAGGCAAGAGTGACTTCCCCCTGTGACTCCCATTACCTTTGTGGGTGGGGAGGGGAGAGGTTCTGTATCACAATTTCCAAAGGTCTTCTTTGATGTGCTTTCCTGGACTCTAAGCAAGATCCACTGAATTAACTAAAGAATATTCCTCAGGAAGAAAGGCACTAAAATGAAATTTAAAAAAAAAAAAGGTGCAGGAGGCAGGTGAACAAATAGGCCTATAGCACACCTCAGACCATCCTGAGCCTCATCTAATGCAGACATTTGGTAGCCATGCTCCTGTCCTCTCATTTGCCAGCCACCATAGGCTCCTATGCATCACCATTTACCTGCTTCGCTGCCATCCACCAACATCACTTTCACCTTCACAAATGGCTTGTGTTCTCTTTTGTGATAGAATCTCTGTATTTCCAGAGTCACGCTCTGTAAGGCAGAATGGGAACTCCACAAATGTTTGTTATTGATGACAAGAGGCATGCTGTAATTCTGAAACAGGCTCTCCCCTTTGAAGAAAGGAAAGTATGTGCTAAGATAGATGTATCATTTTGAGGAATTTCAAACATTAATCCAAAGTGCCTGAGTTGAGACAGGCACCACTAACCAGCAGGCCTTGTTAAGGCAGAGATGTCAGAGCAGACGGCCCTGGTTAAAAATGAGTCCTTTTCATCCCCAAGCCTCAGCTTCCTCATCCAAAGAGCAGCAGTGTCTATCTCTTATTACTCTCTGAGACTTAAAGGCATAAGTTGATAGATATGACCAAATACATGTGTATGCATGGATGTATGTCTTTCACTCGTGGTATTTAACAGAGCACCACCCTGGTTCTGCAGAAAACCGAGAGTTCTTCATCCCAAGGGCATTATATTTTCATGGAAGGGAAATCAGGTCATAATCGTATAGCTTAATATATCTGATTATGATATTCATTTTGAAGTACAATGTAGGACACAGGGGAGAGTGGCAGGAAGAGAGTCTAAGTGCTCAAGCACATGGAGTATTCAGAACCCATAAGGCTTAATGTTTCCTGTTCTGAGAGCTCTTGGAAAACAAGCGGACAAAGTACTTCTGGTGTTCTGTGGATGGGTAGAAGTTTGTGCATTTCACTTAGCTAATAGTCCTGAATGCTTTGGACGTTCTTACATGGGCTCTGCTATCTGTTCTTGGCAGAACATGTCAGTGGTTGAATACGCTTTCAATATGCCACCTACTGGATCTGTAAAGCTATAACCAACTGTATGCTCTTGAAACTATAGCACTGCATATGGTCCACAGCTGCTCATTATACAGCTGAGACATCCAGGACCAGAGGAGGAAAGCAGCCCACGGAAGGTCATCCCATAGATATAAATAACACAGCTTGAGGCGTAAACTAGCCTTTGCTTCTCACATTCCCATGTGTTTGCACCATAAATGCGTGTACTAAGACATCAGAAAATTATTCATCAAAACCCCAACAACTGGTGTCAAACTGAGGTAGAAGGGAATGCCAGTCTGTGATACAGTATCATGCCACAGTTGAGCATGTGCTGAAGTTGCATAGACAGGATCCAGGCCAGGCACTGATAGTGTGTCTCCTCGGAATTTAACAGAGATCACAAAATACAAGCGTCCCATCCATCCCTGCTGTGAAAGCAGGCAGAAGAAACAATTCTGCAGGGCCCTTACAAGCCTGTGTTTCCATCCACTTTGCTGCTGTAACACATATGCTTACAATAAAGGGAATGATATTTGTAGAAAAATCCAATGGAATTAAGAAACACTTTGATTGATTCAAACTGGCTGGGAATCCTGGTGTGGTGACACACCTATCATCCCAGAACTCTGGAGGCAGACACAGGAGGATTTCTGTGAGTTGTAGTTGGCCTAGGTTGCTCACATAGTAAGTTTTAGTCCAGCCTGAGCTACAGAGTGAGGCTTTGTCTCGAAAAGCATCCCCAAATGGTAGTAAACAAGAATAATATTCCAAATACTCCATGCCTTTTTGTGTCAAGGCAAAAGGATATGTATGCAAGAACCTGGCTGAAATCACAGCATGTGGCTGCAAATTTCCTTATGTCCCTTCAAGGACAAGTTAACTTCCAGCCTCCCCTTCTGGGGCTTTCAGGTTATTCCAAATGTCGTTCAAACCGCTCTGCCTGATAACTGGGATTTGGACAGATGACAGCCCATCTTATTTCCTACTTCTACAATGTTGTGCAGCAACTCTATTAAACCTTCCCAGTGGGCACCTTGTTTGGATGACCAGCTTCTTCCAGTGCTTTAAACAAGTAAGTGAGTAGACACAGGATTGTGCTGAGACAGCCCACAGCACAGCTGCTGCTGCTCAAGCTACGACTGTAGCTGTGTCTTGGGTCAGATCCCCAACTCCCACCCCAAATAAGAGTGCTACAGGCTCCTGAATTCAGGAGATTCACTACAAAATGCTGAGTATATGGGGAATACTTGATGGAAGCCCAGTCTGGCTGAGTTGACAACTGAATGGCAAAGCATCTCTAAAACATCAGTGGATCCCACAGCGAGCCCTAGAATTAAGATGGGTCCTCAAAGCTGTATTGAAATACAGAAAGAAAGAACGACCCTACATAAGCAGTCACTGGGTATGACTCTGGGTGGATCCAGATTATGTAAGTCAGCCTATGGCAGGTAACCGAGTACAACTCAGCTATGAGCCATCTCATCATGTGAGTGGGTTTCAACCAAGTTGCAGCGGGGTTTATAAATTTGATTGAGCATTGCAATCTTCTGGAAGTTTTTTAAACCACATATTGATAATTTGCACCCTAAGAATGTTTGCTTCATTGACTCTGGGCACAAATCAGTTAGTAGTGAGCTTGTCTACCAGACACAAAGCCCTAGGTTTGATCCCCAGCACTCCATGAGATCACGCATGCTGACACACAATTGCAATTGCTGAACCAGAGCTGAAATAGAGACAGGAAGTAAAGGCAAAAGGATCAGAAGTTCAGGTTCATCCTTGGATGTATGAGTCACAGGAGACCATGACTTAAAGGTGGGGAAGGAGGTGATTCAACATCTGAGGACCAGAGCTTAAGAACAATGTCTTCCAGTGGTGCTGATGTTGGTAGACCCAGAAGGACTCTAAACATCCCTGTTCTAGAGCCAGTGTTGAGAACTGAAAAGCCTTGCTCAGCCTCAACAGTATGCACTATGTATGGCTTCCTCTCCCATAGCCTTTCCCTTTATCTCTAGCAGAAAAGTCCAAAAGCTTCTAAGGGAATTGAGAGAGCTCACCCAAACTGTTGGCTGCTTTTTCCTGAAGGTGAAATTTCTAGCTACGTGAAGAACAGTGAGCCTCTGAACACAGGAGTCTAAGCTGTTTGATTGCAAAGAGGAAAGGGTGTAGGAAGCCGGGGGCATGCCGACAAGCTCCATCACGTTTCAAAGGCACAGCATCCTCAATCCTTCTTATGAACCTTGACCTTGAACATCAGCAGCCATCTAAGTTTTCACCTGATAGCATTAACTCACTCAAGCTTTTTTTTCTTAGCAATCAAGCAATTGCTGTTTCCTTGGGAAAGAGTTTCCTGTGGGGAAAATTTAATGTATTGCCTTTGCAGGTTGGAGCCAGTACAATCACATTCTGATGGTTTATCAAATTGATTTGGCTATAGCTTAGATTCATTTGATAGTTCAGATTCAAACACTGAGTTATTTGTATAAGAATGATTCTCTTCCATTACCAGTGTACCCACAGTCCTATAGATAGTAAATTGCCTTTTTATCCCGCCTGGGATCATGAAAGAGCAATCTTCTAGCCATCTGTCAATGTAGAATACACCAGAAATGTGCTCTCACTTATGGAAATGATTGACCTGTAATAACGTCTTTGCTGGGAAAAATAGAAATTGTTCAAATGAAATTTGTGACAGTGGCTCTAACAGACTTTATTAAAGGGGCATGGAGCACTATTTAACTCCTGCCTCTCCTATCCCCATGCCATTACCAACTGCCGTCTCCCTTGCCACTCTGTAACTCAGTGCCAAGAATCCTAACACTGTTGAAACAATTTAGGATTACTAAATCTCTGGGGACCCAGCCATGAGCCTGTAGTGTCTCTCTTGGTACTTTGATATATATTTGGTATAAAATTTCAAAACCATCCATTGCCAAAATATAGCATGTGTTGAAATATTAACCAACATGGTGCTTTAAAGTGGGAGACAATAGTCGTTCAACTGAACCATACATACTAAAAGACAAGGATTAGACAAAGCAGCCCATAGCTCCTGCCACCTTGTCCAGCCACCAGGAACAAAGGCAGACCTTTCTGTTATTTTTTCCCTTTTCTTTAGGCATGCCTTCTTTAGACCTGCTCTGCTACTGACATGGGTGCTCTATTCTCTGAACAAGTTTTCATTCTCTTCTCCTTTGGGCTCTTCCTTTTCCTCTCAAATGTAGAAGGCTCACAGGCAACAGTCCAAGTCCTATTCTTTACGTTCAAAGATCTGCCTATGGAATGAGCGGGAAGCCTTAAAGTTGATCAGGGACAATTTAAACATGGGTACTAGTTATTTGTCAAGGATATTTTTCAAAAGCAAGCAATATAAAACTGAAGACCTGTTTTTTGCTTAGTTATGTCTTCCCACTCGAGTTTGGAACATGTATTTAATCCAGATTAGTTTTAGATATCCAGTGAAATGAACTTTTATATTCCAAAGAATATTGACCTGTTATTTAATATAGTTGTTGGTAGATTAAAGATGACTGCAAATTCTTTAACTGTCTTTCTATTAAACATCTATTTGTCCTTATGTGGAACCTAAGCTGAATTGTGAGGCTTTGAGGCAACAGAATACGAAAGTGTTGCTACTTGAATTCTGGACACAGATTCTAAGAGCGTCATTCGCTTCTGCATTGGATTTTGACAGTCTGGGATGCCATCAAAGAGCTCTGAACATCCAGGGGCAGTGCATGTGTCTAACCTTCAGATGCTGCCATACGACATTGTTGCCTGCAAATTTCACATGCAACAACACAACTAAGATTTTAAAAATTATACACAAAGTGCCATAATGTTTTCAATAAGTTTATATGCATTTCTATCAGCAGGGACAAAGTAAGAAGAAAATCTTGTTCAATGTTGTTTGAGACATAAATATTCCCATTTTTGTCCTGTTCTACTACAACACACACACACACATACACACACACACACACACACACACACACACACTATGTTCCTGACTATGATTTTCCCAGGCAACTTAGAAATATGTAGTTTGATTTTATAATTCCTTTATAAAAATGCTCTTCACTTCTACATGGCTATCACCTATGGATTGAAATGAAATAGACACCAGTTTTCAGGTCTTCATGAAAGTAGGCATGTGCAATTGTGACTAAAGTGTCTGACTTTAACTCTTACTGTGGAACTGAGGGATACCCAGTGATCTGGGAAAGCATTATTTCTGATCATCTGTGGGATATTCCAGAAGATTGCACTTGATTCCGTGGAATATAGGGGGATATTTTCCTTAATCAATGTGTGTGGGCATCATCCAGTTGACTGGTGTCTTGACTTGAGCAAATAAAGGAAGACAAATCCACACTACTTCTCATTTCTGGAGCTAGTACACCCTTCTTTTTCTACTCACTTACAGCAAAATTCCAGGTTCAACAGCCTTTGGATTTGTACCAATAACTCCTTGGGCCCTCTGAGGGCTGAGGACTCTAACTTGGACTATGCCATACTGCCACGTTCTGTGGTCCTCCCTGCTGAAGACGGCCTACAGTAGACTGCTCAGCTTTCACACTCACACGAACTAACTCCTGCAATGAATCTCATCTCCTGTATCTCTACATCTCCATATGTTATAGATTATGTGTCCCTGGAGAATTGTGATTAATGCAATCTCTATGTGCTTAGGGACATTTTAGTTAGTATTTCAAGATAGCTCGGAATACAAAGCAAAACACAGTGAGGGTTATTCTGAGCAATCATGTTTTAAAGAATACAGGGACCACAGGATGGGATTTAGAAGCTTTGAAAACCAGACAGAAATATAAAATTTATATAAGAAGGAAACATGACTCATTGAAATCTGGAGATTTTTAGTCTAGAGTACCTAGAGACCTTCATATAGTATGCATTCAACAAATTGTATATTAAATGAACTGTAAAGAAAAGGGATTAAATACAGAAAGGACGTGGAGTGGCTATTACAAAATCAGGTCTGGACCTATAACCTGTCTTTTCATACTGTTGTTTCACTGGTCACAAGTCATCATGCTGTCCTTATGGTGGCCCATGCCTGTAACCTCATAGTTAAGTGGCTAAATCAGGAGGACCACTGGGATTTCAATGGTAGCCTGACTTATATAGTGAGTTCCAGGCCAGCCTGGAACAGAAGCTGGGACACTCTGAAACAATAAGCAAAAATGGTGAGCAGGCCAGCACAGTTGACTTACTTAGCAAGAGTCACGACTCTTCCATGGGCAATAGTTTATGCACCAAACTTGCATCTGCAAGGACCCCGGATCTGAGAAATTATAACTCAAAAATGAAGACTAAAAAAACATACCTGGAACACCTAGACTTGTTCCTTATAAGCAATAATAATGAGGGAGGGAGAAGTGCTGACCACTAGAGTTGTGTATGTGGGGCATCAAGAAGTCTTTCTAAGGTTTGAATAGAGGATTGAAAGACAGGAGTCAAGGATGCCATCACAATCTATCTGTAACAAGTTGGAACATCTAACTTGCTGCAAGTGCATCAGGGTTGTTGTTGTTGTTGTTTGGAAAATCAAGAGGTTAATTTTTAATGTCTAAAGCTGATTAAGTGGGCATGCAAGTAGAGATTGCAGTGAGGTGGATGATCTTAGAGAAGTAACTAGAATACAGCGTTTTACTCCCAACGTTTGCCAGGCTCACGTACAGAGTGAGAGAAGACAGAAAAGAACACTGTAGGTACTGAGTCCTTGAGTGTCCCAACATGTGGTGGCCAGGAGGACCTGGAAAAAAAGAGCAGCCTTGGAATTAAGAGGCAGATATTAGTAGATATGGAGGAAATCATGAGGAAGATAATTTTAAATTCATATGGAGCTGAAAATAACCAAGAATATAAAAGCAAGAATTAACAAAACAAGAAGCATTTAAATCAAGAATCACAGATGGAGACCATGGCGTCCTTCCCTCCATGATGATAGAATTGGGGGAGGTGGGGGAGTCAGTAAGTGTAGAGGATTAGAATTGGAATAAGCAATTTTGATTTAATTGGCAAGAGGGAAATTTTACCTAAAGGCAATTACTAAAGGTTTTGAAGATGTCAGTCTATCTGACTGTCTAATAGGGAATCAGAGGCCTAGTGATTATCAGGGGTAGATAGCCACTTCTGAGCTCAAGACTCAAAGAGCAAGTGAGACATAGACATCCTGTAGTCAAAGAACTAGAGAAAGTTAAAAAACTAGATCTTAACCAGATCTGCTCAGTAGTTTCTGGAGGAGATACAAATGCTGCCAGAGGCAAGAAGGGGTAAGAGGATGTGCTCTCTTGCCATCCCCCAGGCCTCCCACCCACAGTTAAGAAGATGATTATGAAAAATAAACCTTGCAGCAGTCATCCCTCCTGCAATGCAGAGAGGAGCACAGATAATGGCATGAAATAGATATAAGATAAACCAGGCAGGGGACAGGTGTGCCATACACAATGATTTGTCCTTTGTCATAAGAAACATGAGAACTTGTTGAAGAATTTGAGGTCATAATTTGATTGAAATGGTAAAAAATTTTGTTCAAGTTATGGATAGAAGATTGTATTGGAAAGGGAAGTAGATGACCATGGAAGAAGTTATGGGTCTATTTCATCTGTCCACTCAAAGACTCAAGTGACCCTTACTCAAGTAACAAAAACAAATTAAAGGCCAGTTGAGATGATAGACTGTATCCAAGTGAAGAAGGCGAGAGAACCAAAGATAACTCCCAGGTCTCTATCTTGAATAACAGGAGAAGAATATAGGAGAAACATACTGAAATAGAGAATACCAACTCGTACCAGACCCATGGTAACTTACTCAGCCAGAGACACTCTGTCAAAATTGGCCTCTGTGTGAGCATGTACATGTGTGAGCATGCATGTGTATGATGCTTATGTCTAATAATGGCCAGGCATTACGTATTGCCTGCATATTCCTTCAGTGTGGGTAGGTATAATTTCTGTCCTCTCACTTTAGAGCTGAGGAAATTGAGACATAGAAAACATAGTTTAACCAGAGTCACAGATCTAATAGGTACAGGGGCAGGCTAGCAATGCATATGTCTGCCATGAAAGTCAAGCTCATGTCCCCTATCATCCTGCCCCCTGGACACCAGGCTGAGGCTACCTCTACTGACTGCCAGACTCCTCTTCCCTGTACAACATCTTCCCTTCTCATCATTTTCTATGATTCAGGCCACAGATACTCTTTTAAAAAAAATCTTTTCTCATATTACATACCAATCCCAGTTCTCCCTCCCCTGCTCCCATTCTTCTTACCTCACCTTCCAACCACCTAACCCCCCATCTACTCCTCAGAGAGGGTAAGGCTTCCCATGGGGAATCAACAAAGTCTGCAGGCCACAGATTCTACCACAGTTCACTAGGCCTCACAGTGGAGGAAAATGGTCTCGGTCGGGCACAAATGATATACAGAAGAGAGATAACTGATTCTACTCGCCAGCAAGGATTATGCCCAAACCAAGCAGGATGGAGGTCTGTCTAGTTATCAGGGCAGCTTGTTAGCTAAATCCTCCCATCAGGACCAATAGGACCAGGTCTCTTCATATGCAAGCCAAATATCTTCTTAAGCTGAATATTGACAGGGCCCAGGTGTGCTGCTAAGCTGTAGTCTCCTTTCTCATCCATTAAAAAACAAACAAACAAACAAACAAAAAACACGTTACTAGAATGTCTGTTAGTTTGTCTATTATCTGGGAGCAGAAAACCTTTGAACCAAGGTGATTTGGGTATTTATTTTCTCCTTATAGAGACATCTCAAGGACAAAGGTCCATTCCCTGCCCAGCCACGGCTTAGAAAATCTGAAGAAGCTGAGGGCCAGATCCACGTACAGTCTGAAAAAGCTTCCTAGTCTGGAAAAGTTTGTCACCCTTGTGGAGGCCAGCCTTACCTACCCCAGCCACTGCTGTGCCTTCGCACACTGGAGACGGCAAATGTGAGTCCTTCTATGTCTGCTCTGAAGTCTGGCATGGGCATCGCTGCTGTGGAGAACCCGTACACATTGGTGGCATGAAAATCCACATACAAGGAAAGTTCCTGAAGGAAGGCCTGAGGCGTGTTCTGGGTCAAAGAGTCAGTTTCTAGAGGGTGAGAGTGGCTGGGTTCACAGTTCTTTGAAAAATAATCTCAGAGGAAGGAGTGAGTCATATGGTGGAGCACACACCAAACATTAAATGAGAAAACACGAGAAATTTCCAGCATGGTCTCTGACTCAGACTGATACTTAACCCGCTGCCCTTTCCTTGGTATCAATATGAATTTATCTTTCCTGTGTCAAACTCTATACCTCATAAATATCCCCATTCCATAAAATAACTAAATGCTCGTCCTACTGACATCAAAGTCAGCGAAAGAGGAGAGATGCAAAAATGCTTTCCATAGAATGCATGCACACCTGTAACTTTCATAGAGTGTGTGCACACCGTAGCATCCATAGAGTGCGTGCACACCCTTACTTCCATAGAGTGCGTGCACACCCGTAACTTCCATAGAGTGGTGATGAGAATTTTCCTTACTAAAGCTTGTAACCCCAGAAGAGGAGACTTTCTCTACATAGTGAAGTCAGCTCCTATTCCCCTCAACCAGACTGCAATTCGCAAGCACCAGAGAAGTTACCTTCTGCCCCTGTGGCTGGATTGTGAATAACCCAGAGATGGGATTCAAACTAAGCACCGCAGAATGCCCCTCCCATCCCCTCCACACCTGTCTTAGGGCTTGCTTCACTTTAGCCCACGGACTAAACTCGATGATTTCCTGGATTCCCGTTTCAGCCATTTTCAATTTTGTGTGTTAACTGTCCTTATTACTGTAGCTAGGACAGAACTGAAAAATCTTTTCTGGTTTCTAAAATAAAAGATGATACTTCAGAAATAAAGTAAGAAAGAAAAACAGAATCTCTAAAGTCAAGATAAAAGACTTCTAGACATTTAGTTCATTTCCCATTGGTGAGAGAAAAGAGAGCAGGGTTCTCCATGATGCCCCTTTTCACTGGGCAGGGGAGGATGGGAAAACTCAGTCTATGGTACTGGGCACACAAGCTCACTTCTTGTATAAGCAGATGAGAGCTGCTCCCCCTCCCCACCAGCCACCTGCCTCTTTGTATTGGGGCTTTTGAGGGGCTTGAATGCTCTTTCTTTCTTTCCTGTTGTCTGAGACGGTTAAATTTGAGAAAATGCTAATTTAACATTTCTGTGAACTTTCCCCTTGAGCAAGAAAGGAAAAGTAAAGATATATGTTTGAAGGAAAAAGATACATTTGATTTCTTTTTTCCATCAAGAATTCTCCCCGTGTGAAAAAGTCACACTGGTTAAGTCTTTACATTACAGAAGTATCTCTTTCTCCACATGAGGGTTTGAGTAGATAATTATGCATACACTTGTAGGTTGAATATTTACCACCCGGGTTTCATTCAATTCTTTCTGTCAGTGCCTCTATCCTGCTGACAAGATCTATTATATATTCGGGCTCAAAGGGGAAATAAAAGACAGGAAAGTGCCCAGAGAGGGCTCAGTGGCTCCTGGAATATGTAACAACCTGCCAACAAACTAGGCCCCTTTAAAGCCTGCGTTTCCTCCACTGGCCGCCCACAGGGGAACTATTTCATATAAGAGAACCCGGCTTATTTTGCAGAGCAAATGAATGCCTGAGACCTATCGTCACCTCTGGGGAGTGAGATGATAAAGCCCAAGATCCTGGTAGCATTTCAGGAAAATAAGCAGGCCTCTCAACTGCCTGAGCACCCAAGAGCCAAAGGATGGGGCTGCCTGAGAATTAACGGCACACTCATACTCTGGTTTGTGCAGATAACATGAGCAGATAAACTCTCGTTCATGTCAGGGAACAGAATCTCCCAGTTATTAGAGTAGAGAAATAGGAGTACATCCACCCAGGCATGCTAGAAGATGCCTGAATGGAGGCAGGCAGGAAAAGAGTGGAGATAATATCGTCTGTAAATTATTTGTACTTAACAGCCAGGGTTAGCCCCAGGCGCCTTCCTTCCCACATACAGGTTGTGGCCAGATGGTTTCCCCCATATACCATCCAGCCCAAGGATTTTATATACATATACACACACACACACACACACACACACACACATTCTTCTCTTCATTTACAGTAAGCAGCATTAACCTGTGAGTCAGCCTCAAGGGCAGACAAGATGCTGGGAAGTAAAGCAATCTCAAGAAGGAACCCTATTATTTCTACTCTCTACCCAGGATGTCGATTCTATTCCTTTTTGTGTTTTTCTAGCTCTGAACTTCATCCGATTTGCAACAAAACTATTTTAAGGCAAGATATTGATTATGTGACTCAGGCTAAGGAACAGAGCATCTCTCTGATAGATGATGACCCCAGTTATGGAAAAGACTCCAACATGATGTATAGTGAATTTGACTACGACTTATGTAATGAAGTCGTTGATGTGACCTGCTCTCCAAAGCCAGATGCATTCAATCCGTGTGAAGATATCATGGGGTACAACATCCTCAGAGTCTTGATATGGTTTATTAGCATCCTGGCCATCACTGGGAACATCATAGTGCTGGTGATCCTGACCACCAGCCAATACAAACTGACCGTGCCCAGGTTCCTGATGTGTAACCTCGCCTTCGCTGATCTCTGCACTGGAATCTACTTGCTACTCATAGCATCTGTTGATATCCATACCAAGAGCCAGTACCACAATTATGCCATTGACTGGCAAACAGGAGCGGGCTGTGACGCCGCTGGCTTTTTCACCGTCTTTGCCAGTGAACTATCAGTCTATACACTGACAGCCATCACTCTGGAAAGGTGGCACACCATCACTCATGCCATGCAACTGGAACACAAGGTGCAGCTCCACCATGCTGCTAGTGTCATGGTGATGGGCTGGATCTTTGCCTTCGCAGCTGCTCTCCTCCCCATCTTCGGAATCAGTAGCTACATGAAAGTGAGCATCTGCCTACCCATGGATATTGACAGCCCTTTGTCGCAGCTGTATGTGATGGCCCTCCTTGTCCTCAATGTTCTGGCTTTTGTAGTCATCTGTGGCTGCTATACCCACATCTACCTCACAGTCAGGAACCCTAACATCGTGTCCTCATCAAGCGACACCAAGATTGCCAAACGCATGGCTATACTCATCTTCACAGACTTTCTCTGCATGGCTCCCATTTCTTTCTTTGCCATCTCTGCCTCACTCAAGGTGCCCCTCATCACCGTGTCCAAGGCCAAATTCCTCCTCGTTCTGTTCTACCCCATCAATTCCTGTGCCAATCCTTTCCTTTATGCCATCTTCACCAAGAACTTCCGCAGGGATTTCTTCATCCTGATGAGCAAGTTTGGCTGTTATGAAATGCAAGCCCAGATTTATAAGACAGAAACCTCATCCACTGCCCACAACTTCCATGCAAGGAAGGGCCACTGCCCCTCAGCTCCCAGAGTCACCAATAACTCCAGTTACATGCTTGTTCCTCTAAGTCATTCGGCCCGGCAATAAAATGCAATGTGAAAATGTATCATCACCTTGAATGGCAACGACTTCCTTCTGAAGAGTAGGCCAGGAAATAGCTGACAGTGTTTCTATACTTGCATCTAATTTAATCTTCCTGGCTCTGTGTATGGCAAAATGATCAGGAACTTAACTCACGCGACTCTTTTAAGAATTGAATTATTGGTAAAGGCAATTAAAGTAAAGTCATACTGCAGCATGCTTGATTCCTGCTTCTGTTTGGATTGTCTCAATTGATTTTGCAAAAATCATGTTCAGGAGGCTAAGCGGGGACTTGTCCTGGAATTTTACAGTGAGGAAAACAAGACTCTCAGCAACTTGTCTGAAACTGCTTGACGTATTTGAGGCAGAGCCAGGATGAGGTGATCCGACTCTTCCGGAATTTCCGAGAGAAACGCCGCAGTGTCGTGCAAATATTTATTGAATGCCATGACAGCTTTGTAATGGCTCAGTGTGTCTGGGTTCAACTACATCATCCAGAAACCTCTCCCTGGGAGTTTTGAGTTAGGGTGGGCCACCCAGAGAATTCTTAGGAAGACATAACATCAAAAAAAAAAGCAGCAGCAGCTGTACTGCGGTCAACACTACATTGCTGAAGCTGATTCCACCAAGGCTGCCAAGGCCTCATAGTGGGGGATCACTCTACTTTCCCCTGGATCCTCCTTTGAACTCTCTGAGTGAGTGCTGAGCCACCTGTGTGTTTTTAATAGCATAATGAAGCACAAAACTTCTGTAGGATATTTTATCACCAAGGTCACAAGCAACAAGAAAAGAAATGGGGTTCAGTTTGTTTCCCTGGGGCTATACCCTGTGTCTGTTGAGTGTATGCTCACGATCTTTCCTTTGTGAGGATGTACACCCTGAGGACACCTGAGCTCCAACATCAGATGTGAGGACAGCATCCTTTTACACCCTGCTTAGCCAACCTCCCAAATGTGGGAGAGACAATTCCCCATAACAAATATTTACCACCTACACATATTTGCATTCATACATATGTATGATTGCTTCTGCTGCTCTGGCTGAACATTTTCTAATGGAAAATACACCTATTATATGGCATGCATATAGATTACAATGTTAAGGATGCAGCAGCTTTGAAATCAGAGTGAAGATTTTATTCAGATTCTGTAATAAGCCGAGACCCAAGGTCTTCAGGCTCAGCTTCTTCCCCTGCAAATGCACCAGCTGTATCTCGAACTTCTAGTCCACAGTGAGGAGGAAGCAAACACTTACAAAGTGCCTCGTGCTGCAGCAACTTTAACACCTATTAGTTTGCTTCTCACCTCTCAGACCTAAGTGTAACCAGCTCACCTGGCCCTCAGTCTAGAATTCCTTCTGTTACCATCTAAGGTCTTGATGGGGTTCGTTTCCTCTACCCCTGAAAGAATAAAAAGGACAGGAAAAATCTTGAGTACTACAGGTAACAACAGAGGAAGTCTTGGACATAGCAGACAGGTCAGCCTGTGGAGAAAGGCTTTTAGTGTGTGTGTGTGGGGGTGAGGGGGGAACATACTCAGCAAACATGCGAGAGAAAGACCCTCTGTGGAGGAGAAGAGACACTCAGAAGCCTGGGGTTTGGTGTCTCCTTGGGCCAGGGGGTTTAAGGATCTTTGAGAGGTTTTCCTCCCCTGACTTAGGGTTGATTTGTTTGTACCTAAAGACAGAGCAGCTAACAGACCCACAACTTTGGAATAAGCATGTCTTGATCCCACCTCGAACTTGTCTAGTGTCAGGAGAATAATTCCACCAGGGCTTGACGCCTTTGTTTCCAGTTAGGAACATGATGAAGAAGCTGGAAGTTCACCGTCTTTATTATCTATTCGTATCGCCTTTTCCTGTCTGTCTGTCTGTCTGTCTGTCTGGGGGGATCTGTCTAACTCCTAGCTTTTGCAATCCATTGTACTACAGCAATACTGAAAACTGAGCATGCCACCCACACCTGTCCACAGAAATAAGCCTACTGGAGTAACTAGACCACAAATCCCTCCAAGCACTGTGCAGGTCCACGAAGGTCTGAGCACCATGAATAGCTGGGCATGGCAGGGGAATGGCCTCGAAAGAGTGAGACTGCTCTGTCAGTATGAGGTCACTGCCTGGAGCTGGTTCCCTGGTTGCCTTCTTGTATCCAGGAAGAAAGGACCTTGTTACTCCTCCCAGTCATCACTTCTCTCTCCTTCCCTCCCCTCCCCTCCTCTC
>LOEQ01002015.1:64269-92701 GCA_001685075.1 Bramus lutescens | reverse complement strand
GAGAGAGAGAGAGAGAGAGAGAGTAGGGAAACCAAAGAAAGGTGGTGTGGAAGGAAGTTAGCCCTCAGTTCTGTTCCTCTGTCACCCCACCCCCAGTACTTCTTCATCCGGGTCTTAAGCAAACCCTGTCAACTTGCTGCTGCAGGGTAGCCAGAACTGAATGAGCTAAACCCAGCTCCACAGAAAGGCACAAGGACCGTAAAGCTCCAGGTTTCCTTCTCATGACATAGAGGGAGTGTCCAGATGGGGTGGAAAGGGTGGATAACTGGGAAATATTGCTGAAGGTCTCCAAAACTTCCTCACCTCTGATACGGCAGAGCCTGATCAGTCCTTTTCATGGTCCAAGATCTTCACCATATTCTCTCTTCTCCCCCACTGCAGCAGGGGCACAGCCCAAATGTTCTGTTCTCCAACAGATGGGGCTCAGAGTGTGCTGAACCCAAAGTCTGTCAGAGTATCGTTTACTTCCTGCTTCCTCTTGTTTTATCTACAATACAGAATTCATCGAATCCTGAAACATTTTTCACAAACACACACACACAAAGGCAATCATTAAAGAGCATCTTATTTTTAGTGCTATTCTCTACATAATAAGATGCAAAGAACATTTTCAAATTGGCATTTGGAAAGCTTTCAGGCAGTCTTCCCCCCACGTATCATTAGCTGGGGTCATTTAAACCACCAGGTATTAATGTGTTACATAAAAATGTTGTTTGGCCAAGGAAGGTTTGAAGTTGTTTCACAAGCAGCAGGAGCTTCTCATCTCACAAGAATGTACCTACCAAGCAGCTTTGCTCCTTTTATTAAAACTTGGAAGTTGATGGAGGGCAAAAAACAATAGCAGGGAAGGCTCCTAGTAAGACTTTGGGTTCCCCCAAAAGTCCTTGCTTCATCCATTTCCAAGTCAGAAGGCATTGTGCTCTAGGGACTGGATGAGTCACTACCTTCTGGCCTTGCAGCTCAGACTGGAGAAGGTACTTGAACAGTGTGGAGATTGTACAGCATCCACTGCACAGTCTGACTTTACTTTCTGTTATGTGCAGTTATAGAAGATGATGCTTATGGAGACCATGGAATTATTTATGCAAAAACTTCATTCAAAAATGAGAAAACAAAGAGAAAAGGCTAGTCAAATTCAGCTATAATCCAGCTATAGCCTTCTTCTCAAAATTCCCTCCTTAAACTTCGGAACTTTACAGCACAAACACTCACAGGTGCACACAAGTGTACCCTGCACTTGAGAAGAGTCAGTTTGGGAGTGGAGAGATGTGTGAGCCTCAGCTCACTTGATGCTCATGCAGAGGTCCTGGGTTCTGTTCATAGCTCTGGAGCAGTACAACTGCCTGTTTATATGTTTCCAGGGAATCTAGCACCTCCTTCTGGTCTCTTCAGGCTTGATACATGCACGCAGTATAATTGCACACATGCAGGCAAAACACTCATGCACATAAAATAAATTTAAAAAAAAAGAGCAAAAGGCAGCTTCTCTGAACTGAGGGAACAGCCTCTAAAACTAACTATCCACAGTGATTAAATATCAAGGTTGATTTTAAAATATCTATAAGAATTCCCAGTTCTACCCTTCCATTTATGTTGATTTCTGGTTTTGTTTACTAAAAAGTCAGGTGCCCTGACCTTGAAGAGAACTACATGGAGATCAGCATGCCTGTCTCTATCTCCTTACCTGAATGTGCCTGTAAGTCTCCTTGAGGCAACTGCAGACCCTCTCCATCCAAAATAGATTTAGGCCATTCCTTCTGCACAGAAAAGGAAGCAGATAGAATGATATGTTTCTGAAGTTCCCAGAAAGTCAAAACTCATTAAACAATCTCCAAGCCTGAATGAACTGAGCTTTAGTGATTAGGCTATCACAGACTAAGAGCAAAATTACTGGGCTACCTTAGCTACACAGATAGTAATTTATTGACCACCTCTGTGTGTGACGTAAAATCCTTGTGACTATAAGGTGAATTCTTTTGCAATGTACAAATAGAACCCTAAATTTCACCAACACAAAAGCTAAGAATGTTAACAAATAACATCTGAAGCCTATACCAAAGATTTCCGTGCTTTACTGTATCCAGTTTTCTGGTATTTCCAGAGATACAAGCCCAGGCTACACTACACAACAAAACTTTCAGTCACAATAGATGGTAAAAGATGTGGCTTTATAAAATAAAATTCTAGCAATATCTATCTACAAAATCAGCCCCATATAAAGTACTAGAAGGACATTGCTATCTCTCAACATCAGTGGTCTCAGTTTCCCAATAAAATGGCAGACAAACAGAATGAATACAAAAAAACAGGATCCTTCCTGCTTCATCCAAAAAACACACCTCAACATCGAGCATAGACATCACCTCAGGGCAAAGGAATTGAAAAAGATATTCAAAGCAAATGGACCTAAAAGCAAGCTGGTATAGCCATTTTAATATCTGACAAAATATACTTCATACCAAATCTAATCAGAACTGATAGAGAAGGGCACAAATTCATCAAAGAAAAATATCCAACAAGAGGGCATTACAATTCTTAATATCTATGCACCAAACACAAGGGCACCGAACTTTGTAAAAGAAACACTGCTGCAGCTTAAATCACACATTGACCTTCACACACTGATAGTGGAAGTCTTTAATACCCTACTCTCACCAACATACAGGCCATCCAAACAAAAATTAAACAGAGAAATTCTGCAGCTGTTATAAAAACAAATGGACCTAACAGATATTAACAGAATATTTCACCCAAACACAAAAGAATATACCTTCTTCTCAGACTCCAACAAATTTTCTCCAAAATTGACCACATACCTGAACACAAACCAAGTCTCAACAGATGCAAGAAAACTGAAATAACAGCCTGCATCTTATCTGACCACCATGGACTAAAGCTAGATATCAAAAACAGAAAGCTTACAGCTCTTGGAAACTGAACAACTCTCTAATAAATGAGAAATGGATCAAGACAGACATTAATAAAAGAGTTAAAGACTTTCTTTAATTTAATGAAAATGAAATCACAATATACACAAATTTACAGGATTCAATGAAAGTGTTTTTTAAGAGTCAAATTCACAGCAATAAGTACCTGCATAAAAAATTTAGAAAGATCTCATACTAGTAACTCAAAAACACACCTGAAGGAACAAAAACAAAAAGAAGAAATCACACCCAAAAGGAATAGATGGCAAGAATAATCAAACTGGGGACTGAAATCAATAAAAATAGAAGCAAAATAAAACAATGCAAAGAATCAATGTAATAAAAAGCTCATTCTTTGAGAAAATCAGTAAGATAGACAAACCCATATCCAAGTTAACTAAAAGGCAAAGAAAGAATATCCAATGTAACAAAATTAGAGACATAACAACAGATACCAAGGAAATCCAGAAAATCATAAGGATAGTCTTTAAAAACCTGTATCCCAACAAATTGAAAAATTTTTAAAGAAATGGATAATTTTCATGATTCCATTTAACAAAGCTAAAGCAAGATCAGATTACCAGTTTAGAAAGACATATAACCCTAGTGAAATATAACCAGTAATTAAAACCCTACCAACCAAAAAAATCCCAGGGTCAGAAAGTTAAGGAAAAAAATTATACCAGACTTGCAAAGTACAGTTAAAGTCAATGCTTCTCAAATTATTCCACAAAATAGAAACAGTAGAAATTGCCCAACTTTTCTTCTGAGGCCATAGTTACCATGATACCCAAACCACACAAAGACTTAAAAAAAATCAAATTAAAGACCAAATTTCATTATGAACAGTCATGCAAAACTTCTCAATAAAATACCAGAAAACTGAATCTAAGAACACATCCAAGAAATCATCCACCATGATTAAGTAGGCTTCATCCAAGAGATGTATAAATGAGTCAACATACGTAAATCTATAAATGAAATCGACCATGTGAACAAACTGAAAGAAGAAACCACATTGATGTGGGATTCCCTTCTGTATGTTGTGAATATATTTTATTACCATTGGTTAATAAAGAAGCTTTTTTGGCCTATAGTAGGGCAGAATATAGCAAGGCGGAAAATCCAAGCAGAAATAGAGGAGGAAAGAAGGCAGAATCAGGCAGATGCCATGTAGCAGCCTAAGGAGAAAGATGCCAGAA
The DNA here is from genome assembly GCA_001685075.1 of Bramus lutescens. Classification (NCBI taxonomy): domain Eukaryota; kingdom Metazoa; phylum Chordata; class Mammalia; order Rodentia; family Cricetidae; genus Bramus; species Bramus lutescens. The sequence goes on along the minus strand of LOEQ01002015.1, from coordinate 88,572 downwards.
ACTTATTGGTAAGCCATAGCCTCATGGTGATACACAGATCAATAGAAATGGGTTAATTTAAGATATAAGAGTTAGCTAGGAATATGCCTGAGCCACTGGCCAAACAGTGTTTTTAATTAATATACATTTTGTGTGATTTTTCAGGTCTGGGTGGTCAGGAAACAAAAGCATAGTCTCCATTTACACCACATGATCATCCCATAGGATGCAGAAAAGAACTTTTTAAAAAATTCTAATAGTCCTTCATGATAAAAATCCTGTAGATATTAAAGACACAAGAGACAGACCTCAACATAATAACGACTGTTTACTGAAAGCATCTTCAACAAATGGTACTGGGAAAAAACTAGATGGTTTTGCAATAACAAAAAACAAAAAAAAATGACTCTAATGACACTCTGATATTCTCATAAATCAGTGCCTTTCTCAGCCATCATCTCCTCCTGAAGCAAATGGGAACAAACACAGAGATCCACATCTAGACATTATACAAGGTATGAAAGCCCTTAGAATACTCAGCTCTAAATGGGATGTCTCCATCAAACCTCCTCTCAAGGTTCAGGGAACCCTGGGAAGAGGAGGGAGAAAGAGCGTAAGAGCCAGAGGGGATGAAGGACACTAGGAGAACAAGGCCATCTAAATCAACGGGGTCAATGCACATATGAACTCACAGAGACTGAGGCAGCCCGCACAGGGACTGCACTGGCCTGCCCCAGAGGAGTCCTAGAGCCGAAAAGAGGTGGGCATGTGCCCCATAACTAACCCACAGGCTATCTCCAGTTGACAACGACTTACAATGAAAATTTGTTTCCTCCAAAGGAGTCTCACTGGGGAAACACTACTCTTAAGGGAAGGTTGCAAGCCCAGAAGTAGATGGCCAAGAGGAACTGAATTCAACAGCATCATTGGAGGTTCTTTTTTTCATAATCTCCTGTCCAAGCTTTTTTTAATATCAGTTATATATTTTTCAATATTTTTACCTTCATGTATATATCATGGCCCCAAGTTTAGTGTTTCTATGGGATCCCTGAGTGTATGGAAGAGTAGTAAGTCTCTGCATCCACACCTCCTTTTTTTCTTGAGCTCTTTTCCTTCTGTTTGCTTTTTTCCTGTTCTGATGTATTGGGGGTTTTCCTTATTTTATTGTATTTTATTATTATCCCTTAGAAGTCTGTTTGTTTTCTAAATGGGGTGGATCTTGATAGGGGAAGGTGAGGAGGGAGTGAGAGGAATAGACAAAAACCATAATCAGGATATATTATGTTAAGGAAAAAAGACTAGTTTCAAAAAAAAGAAGAAAAAAAAGAAACTTGAAGCCCTTCATAGACCGCAGTTCTGAGACATCCACAGAAGTCTCCTTACCGTGAATTTCTTGTTCTGCTTCCAGTGTAGTTTGCCAGTATCACAAGCCAAGAGACACTTCTTCAGGAAATGACCCCAAATTGCTTCCTCTGTTTTCATCTGTGGTAGCACTGGCTGTGGGTTAACCAACCCTGAAAGCTCACAGTTCTCAATGAGGCTTAGATTTTTGTATACTTCAGTGAACAGCTTTAGATAAAAATTCAAGAACAAATTATCTGTACGAAAGAGTCTAATCAAGAGACATAAGGGCTAGCATTTGGAATTGTGAAAATATTTGGTGTTGGGATTAAATTTTATCACTGGTGGCCACCTCCAGAAATCAAATCTAACTCTGAAGAAGCCCACACAGTTCTGGCTTCCACTCACTCACTCAATAAATATTTAGCAAGTATCTACAAAACAGTGTCTTTCCTACAGCAGGACGTGCAATAGTCAAGGAGACAGACACTTCTACCCTCAGAGACTTGACACTCTCGGCAAATGCAGTACAAGCTGCATGGTTAAAATTTGTTCACAATAAATAGAGACAAGGGCTGGTGACAAAAAAATGATGATGATGATGATGATGATGATGATGATGATGATGATGATGATGATGATGATGATGATGATGATGATCATAAATTAGGGAAGAGGTACTGAGATGAAAATTCAGAGTTAACTTTGAGTTAAACAGCTTTTCTTGGCTCTTGGTAAACTTTTTCAGGGACTAAGGTTCTAGAAAATTCAATATCTCCAACCATTCTGAGTTGGAGTTCTTGTCTCACAGAGCACACTGGGTAAGCTGTAGAAAGAGGTTTATTGTAGATTTGCAGGTGGGAGCATGAGAGAAAGGGAGAAGGAAGCGCTCTTGTGTAGCAGAAAACAACCAAGGATACTGATCACCAAGGATACCTGATCACCAAGGATACTGATCACCAAGGATACTGATCACCAAGGATACTGATCACCAAGGATACTGATCACCAAGGATACCTGATCACCAAGGGTACTGATCACCAAGGGTACTGATCACCAAGGATGCTGATCACCAAGGATACTGGCTGCAGGTCTGCTGCTGTTCTGAGAGGACTCAAACACCTCATGGCAGGACCTGGAGTGAAACATGGGAGGAGGGTGATCTTGTCAGTGCCAGTGGCCTGACCACTGGTGTCCAGGTGTCTCCTCTCTGCTTTAACCACATCTTTATGTAAGTCTTCTAGGCAGCGTAAGAGGTGACATGAAACCAGGAGCCGGTACTCTCTTCTGGCACCCTGGCCTCTAGCAAGAACATTATCAGAACCACTCCCACCTGCACAGTTTCTGAGTCCTATTCTCAACAGGACGGTGAGAAGAGAAATGTCAGGGAGCTGTTGAAGGCAGCGGCTTGTCTAAAGATATGCGTCTCTCAACGGACCTTTGAGAATAGGAGGTGAGACACATGCAAGCCGAAAGAAGGGGTTCCAGAGGGAAAAAAAGGACCGTGAAAGCCCTCTGAATCAGATGAGTGAGCCTAAGGAGTCCTGGAAAAACATCATGACTGAGGAAAAGAGGTCAAGGAAAGTACAGAAGTGAGACAAAAAATGATCTAGAAAGCAAGATCATTTGGGTTTCTGTATCCCTATAAAGGTGGTAAAATAGTAAACTTAACTTTAAAAAATAACCCCGAATGGCGCTGCATTCATTATGCTGGTCTATGAATTGTCCCACCTGGTATTTACTACCAGAGCATCTGGAAGTCCAGTCTTCCTTTTCTTCTAACAGCTCGTTCCACCTCTTTCTTTCCCTCCTGCTTCCTAGTGACTTCCAGATTCCCATCTTAATCCTCTGCACCTTCATCTCTCCACCCTTCCCAGAGCAAGGCCCTCCTCCATGGAGCTGTCAATGACTCATACTAAAGGGCTAATACTCTCCTTTTACATTCCAATGGGAGGATGTGGCCTTGCAAGGGCTCATTAGATCCTTAAAAAACAGCCCAGTGAAGTAGGACAGAGTGTTCTCTTCTTACAGAAGAAGTCACCCTCCACAACCAAGTGACCTAGCTAGATCAGTGCAGCTGAGCTATGGGGGAACAGCTGAGCTATGAAGGAACGGCAGAGCTCAGGTACCTTGCGTCTATTTTAGTCCATCTCCTTAGTGACTGTCACTAAGTGGGTCTGTTTTAAAGAGTTACAGATACCAGCCTTAGCAAGAAGAAAGGGACACAACCTAGACCAGACACCACCAACAGCAAGGCTGGGCCCACAGCAGATCAGCAGCTGTGTGCTCTCTTGGTCCCTGCTCCCTGGTCATGCTGAGGCCTCTGAGGGTTAAACTTAATCAAGAGAACAAGGAAAATGCAGTAGAAAAGCACCACACAGCATATACTCAGGTGGCAGTGTTCTTACTAATTCCCTAGAATATCATTTCTCCTGATCTTGAGTGTCCCCCTGACTGGCATGCAGCTAAGCTCAGCAAAAGTCGGGGAAAGAGAAAAATGAAGGCTATGAAATAGGCTATGGCCCAGGAGAGCACTAACTCTGGGGCCAAGCTTGACTCTGGGCCGATGCAGTCAAGAAAGGGTTTGCCAACACTGAGGTGTTTCCTCCAGAGGAGAATAACCTTTAATTCAAGTGTATCTTTTTTCATCTTTAAAAGAGCCCATTTATTGGAAGAAAGCAGACAATCACGTGGCCTTTTTTTTTTCCTGCTGTAATCATTCATTTCACAAATGAGTGCTTGAGAGGCAGAAAAGCAGGCTAAGACTGAACCACTCAGGCCTAAGAAGGTAGACCCAGTACTGTGGAGGCCCACCCTGGCCCTCTGAGGTATACTGGTCCCACTCACAAAGGACTCTGAAAGCCCATGTGGCCAAGGAAACACGACTACCCAACAGTACATCCAACACAGTGTCACAAAATCAAGTCATGGTCATCCTTGTCACCCCGGAGAACTTCATTCCTAGTGTTCATATGACAGAATGGCTGGAGTGTTGAGGGGGCTCAGAGGTACAGGGGAAGGCCAGGCCAGACCCTTGGATGGTGAATGCAGCTGGGCGGAAAGAGAATGCTGTGGGTTAGGACTTCCATCTTCAGAGTTGCTTGAGTCTGACGGATCTGACCGGTAGAACTCCTGAAGGAAAGGATGTGAGCTCCCATTGCTGAGCACATCCATCAAGCCTGTGTCATCACCTTCTCCTGAAGCACACCCGTGTTGGTCCTGCTCTCCTTTCATACCATACCATGTTCATCTCATTGTACCATATTAATCATAACCCATGTGCTATGTGTTTGGATCTTATTTGTTCCCAGAAACCCAAGTGAGGGTTGGAGAGATGGTTCAGTGGTTGATGGTAGACTCTTCGCTTCCCAAAACTTTGGGTGATGGAAGCTTGCTCTTGTATGTGGTGCTATTGGGAGGCTATGAAAACTTAAAGAAATGGAACATAGTAAACATGTCTTTTGAAGTTTGTAAGCATGCCTTTGAAGGGGTGTGGGGCCCTGCTTCCTTGTTCTTTTGTTCCCCAGCCAGAGGGTGAACAGTTTCTACTGTGACACATGCTGCTACTGTGTGTGCTGCCCTGCCACAGACCCAGAGCAACAGGGCCAATCATGCATGCTCTGCAACCTTCATGATTGTGACCCAAAACAAAATGTTCTCTTTATAACATTCCGGATGTTCTGATAGAGTGAAAAGAGGAGACTAAGACTCCAGTGGCGCTGGCTCAGCCACCATCTCCTTCTCTGTTCCTGCGCCTCTCCAGTGTCTTCATCATCTTACAGCCAGACTTAGTCTGAGCCTCCTGCTGCTGCTCATTCCCAGCGTCCTACACTTCCACACACTTTGCTATACTGCGATCAAATCCTGCTCTTGAAGTTTCTAGAAACAGCCCTCTCCCTTCTGAAGTGTTCACCTGAAGAAACACTCCCCAAATCTGTTCATTCGGCCACCTTTACAGGCTTCTCTCCTCAGCCTGAGGTGTTTCCATCTGTCAAACCTCTGTGCACCATGCTCCCTGCCTAGAAGCAGCTCCCTGCATTTGTGCGCTTGGCACAACTCCTGCTCTGTGCAAACGCAGCTGAAGCTTCACCTCTCATTCAAGGTGCAGCAGTTAGGCACCTACTAGAAAGGAGCCATGTTACAAAGCTTAGTCAATGCCAAGATGTGAGCTAACCAAGAACGGCACCGATGAGCACACCAAACTGACTTAGAAAATCCCAGGATGCCTAAACACCATGCAAAGAAAAAAAACTGTAAGTAATTGAGGAAAGCTGGGAGCTTGAAAGGTGGCTCCCCTCAGGGAAGAGTACACCAATTGATTGTCCAGTGACAAACAGTCAGCCCTGAAAACATATATACAAGTAACATTATATGGAATTAACAGGTTATATTTATGGTGTGGGTGTGTGTGTGTACGCACTCAAGCATACAAGCAAGATACGATCATTCTATCTGATTTCTTCTATTGACTACTTGAAACAACACCTATCGTGGGACTGGAGAAATGTCTCACCAGTTTAGAGCAGGTACTGCTCTTGTAGGGAACCCAAGTTCAGTTCCCAGCACCCACATCCGAGGGCTCAGAACTGCCTATAACTCCAATTCCAGAGGGAACTAATGCCTTTGGCTTCCGAGGCATCGGGAATCACATGCACATACCCATATGCAGACACACACATATACTCATAATTTAAAGTAATAAAAATAAATTCTGAAGAGCAGTTTATCTTAAACACTGGAATGCATATTAGTTCAGTGCTGGCTTTCTGTCTGCTGCTACTCTATGACGTACACCTGGATTTCAGGACACTGTAAGAATTTTGGTGCTATCCAATTATATATATTCTAGAACTGAAATTATTAATCACTTCTCCAAGACAGCATGGTGAATAATTGATCACTAAGGGTTTAACAGGCTTGCCATTGTTGTGATTGATGCTTGAGAGAAATGACTTCAAGAAAAATGTTTCCGTTTTGCCCATAATCAGTGGTTGCCCTGCTGTGGACATTGTCGAGGCAGAATGCAATCTGGCAGCAGCATGTGGTAGAGGAACTTCCTCACCTCAAGGCAGCCAGGAAGGAAAGAGGGACAGGGATTGACCAGGGTCAAAATATTGACAGTGAAAAGCACCTCTTCTACAACCTCTTCTCCCTAATGAGGCCACACCTCCCAAAGTTTCCACCTGCTCCCACCTAATCTATGTATCTACTAATGACTTAATCTGTAAGTCAGGTAAGAGCCCCAATGATCAATAACTTCTCGGTTATTGAATCCAACATCTGAAGAACCAAATCTTCAATACATGATCTTTGATGGCTACTTCGTCTTCACACCATAACGATGGGATTTGTCATTCTCTCATTGCTTCCTTCCTTCAGACTTATGAGCTCACAGTGTGTATAGATGCTGTGCAAGTCTCTGTGGACATAGGCATGATAGGTAAGGCAGCTGACATCCCAAGTTGCATTCTGGTGGCAAAGACAAGTAGTCACAAAAATGGACACATAACAGTCTGTCAATAAATGGATAGCTAAGTATTATCGAAGGGTGTGGGAAGAGGTAGAGGGAAGTGGTAGACAGGGTAGTTAAGGATTCATCTGGTTGCAAAGCACAATTTTTTCCAGACTCTCCACCACCCCTATGACATGCTTCAGGACTTTATGTGGTAGCCAATCCTGGCCCCTCATTATCCCGCACGCTCCAGTTCTAGGTTTAGAAACCTTGCTGCTTCCATTGATTCTCAAATATTTTCTTCTAAAATGTTGCAGAATTCACTTAATGCTTCTTACCTTTAAGAGAATGTAAAGGACACACATGTTTGTGTCTCTGTATTACAAAAGCAGAGGAACTATAAGGCAATTTATGATGAATAAATGCTTCCCCAGCTGTGAGTCGGTTAGGGCGCAGTGACCCTCTGGCTGCAGGTACATGCAGGAGCAAGCTCTTCCTGCACGAAGGGGTTGAAAGGGATTAATAACCACTATCCCATGCTCTCTTCCGTCCCTTAACTCAGCTTTAAATTCTTCTCCCTACCAGCATCCTCCAATATCTGAGCCAATCGTTTTCTATCACTACAACATAATAACTTACAGAGGGACCAGTGAGAGAGTCTAGCAGGTAAGGGCACTTGTCACCAAACTTAACAGTCACAGTTCAATCCCTGGGACTGTAAGAAATAAATCATAATGAGCCATTTTCAGTATGAAGTGTGTTTAGTTCTCACCCATGAATCCCAGATACCAATAACTACTGGGCTTCTGCCTCCCCTACCTAGCAGCTGACACTGGCTGGCCCAGGTCCTTTATAAGTTAACTTAGCATTGGAAAATTATACTCTGCTTTGTGGCTAAGACCAATAACAACAACAAAAAAAAAAGGTAGAGAATCTTCATCCCCAGGCAGATGGGAAGTCTTTGGTGAAGACTATGCTAGACACATGATAAAGATTGTACCTCTCCAAAGAACTCAGCCAATGGGGAACCAGGGTCAAGGAGATGCAGATAAGAATGTATAAACAATGGGATGGAGGAAGGGTGGATATGGGAGCAGGGAAGTAGATATCTTAATTAAGGCAGCCATTTTAGGGTTGGCAAGAGACTTGACTCTAGAGGGGTTCCCAGGTGTTCANGGAGAGCTTGGGGGAATGGGATAATTGAAATGGAGGAAGAGTGGATATGGGAGCAGGGAAGAATATATCTTTACTAAGGGAGCCATTTTAGGGTTGGCAAGAGACTTAGCTCTAGAGGGTTTCCCAGGTGTCCAAGGGGATTTCCCCAGCTAGGTCCTTGGGCAGCAGAGGAGAGAATGCCTGAACTGGCCTTCTCCCATAGCCACACTGATTAATATCTTGCATATCACTATAGAACCTTCATCTGGCGATGGATGGGGATAGAGATAGAGACCCACACTGGAGCACTTGACTGAGCTCCCAAGGCCCAGATGAAGAGCAAAAGGAGGGAGAGCATGAGAAAGGTAGTCAGGACCGTGAGGGGTGCGTCCAACCATGGAGACAGTGGAACTGATCTAATGGGAGCTCATCAAGGCCAACTGGACTGGGACTGAACTAGCATGTGATGAGACCGGTCTCTCTGAATGTGGCTGACAATGATGGCTGACTGAGAAGCCAATGATAATAACACCAGGTTTTGATTCTACTGCATGTACTGGCTTTTGGGGCGCCTAGTCTGTTTGAATGCACAGCTTCCTAGACCTGGATAGAAGGGGGAGGGTCTTGGACTTATCACAGGGCAGGGCACCCTGACTTCTCTTAGGACTGGAGAGGGAGGGAGAGGGGAGGGAGGGATGTCATGCTAGCCGCTGGTCGAGCACTCACTCACCCCTCCAGAAGGACAGATCTTCTGGTACAGGATCCAGGCTACTTGTTAGCCAGGGATCTTGCAGACTAAAGGGCTCCCTTGCTGGTTGCAGGCTCAGTGTGACAAATAAACTCCTGCAACAATTGCCCTCACCACTTTGACCCCAGACCCCAGCCAGGAAGCAGGCTGAGTTGGGGAATNGGATGCTCACCTTCCTAGACCTGGATGGAGGGGGGAGGACCTTGGACTTCCCACAGGGCAAGGAACCCTGACTGCTCTTAGGATTGGAGAGGGAGAGGAAAGGGGAGGGGGAGGGAAATTGGAGGAAGTGGAAATTTTTAATAAATAAAAAATAAAGAATGTATAAACAACTGTTTTGCTCCAAGTCAGTATAGCAGTCATTTTTACCTTTTGTCCAGGCAGATGCCAGACTTCTGCAAAGTCAAAAAATGCATCTGTCTGCCAAAAATGCAACTGTCTTGCTTCTGCTTCTCAGTCTCCCACATTATTATGAAATGAGAATCAGTGTTTTTCCACAGGACACTCACTGCACAAGGGGAGAATTAACTCTTACAAGTTGTCCTCTGACCTCTGCTATGGTCACAAGTACACACACCCACACTGCCTTTGTTGTTTCTTTTGCTGCAATGAAACACCACGACCAAAAGGCGAGTTGAGGAGGAAAGGATCTATTATGCCTACACTTCAGCTCCGCTGTTCATCACTGAAGGAAGTCAGGACAGGAACTCAAAGAGGGCAGGTTAGGATCCCGGACACAGGAGCTGATGCAGAGGCCATGGAGGAGGGCTTGCTTCCCATGTCTTGCTCAGTTCACCTTTTTATACAACCCAGGACCAGCAGCCTAGGGATAGAAACATCCATCATAGGCTGGGCCCTCCCCCATTTAACACTAATTGAGAAATGCCTTACAGCTGGATCTCAAGGAGGCATTTCCTCAGCTGGGACTCCTTCCACCGATGACTCTAGCTTGTGTCAAGTTGAACACAAAACCACCTATTACATAAACACACACACACACACATAATAAATAAGTTGAAGAGAAAACATATTCGACTTACAATTTTGGAGTTTCTATAACAAGACTAGGTGAGTCTACTTGTTGCATAGAAAACCACTTACAACATGAGCCATGGAACATAAAGGCAAAGCTGGCAATGGCTACACACAGGCTGCTTTGAGGACTTGCCTCCAGTGACCTAAAGCTCTCATGGACCCCATCTCTAAAGGTTCTGCCCCGTAGCACATCCCTGCAAAGCAAACTTCTGACCCACGCCCTGGGGATGAGGCCTTCGATGCAGATGTAACTAACATGCCATTAGCCAATCAGTCAGATGCCTTGTGCTGCAGAGACCACAATATAATGTGCCCAAAGATCCAGCTTGAAGTTGAAAATTTCTTGGACTTACAACCTTGAAGAAGTCACTGGCTGCTTATATAACTCGATTTCTGTAACTGTGAATCGGGACAACACCCTGCTGAGGAAGGACTTGTGAGCCAGAAAGAATGCCTGAAACTGCCTCTTTGTCAATACTGGTCCAGCGGAAATGGCAAAGGTTTCTTGGGAAGGTGTCAGTCCATCTGATTTAATCAGCTGACCTTCTTGCACCCATGACTGTGTTTTTGACCTTGGAAAAATAGAACTTACAGGCTGTCTGGTGCAGGAAGGAAGGCAGGGGCCAAGAGCCAGGCTGGAAATACAGAATCATCTCTTGTTGGGGTGTGCACGGAGTTTTGTGAGCACTTGAGAAGTAGCCTAAAGAAAGTGAAAGACCACTAAAGAGCAGGTTAGCTCAGGTCATCTGACTTGGACCATTCCAGAGGAAATAAGACATGCAAATATAGGGCTAGCTTAGCAGCCCAGGACCCCAACTAGCTTGAGATTCACACACACACCTCTCTTCCTACAGAGTACTTAGGAACCTGGGCTCCCCCTGAATCTCTGCACATACAACCCTCTCCAAACAAAAGTATCAATTACACCTACCTGTAATTCCCTAGCAAACCTTAGAAACCCCTTTCCTGAAGAAGCCTAGAAGTAGGGGTAGTCTGATACAGTCTAACTGGTTTGGCGCACATACTCAATACTCAATAAGGCAAGCTGTGTCTCTATGAACCTTTAGGGGAAAGTCCTTACCATCTTAGAGTTATGTGTGACTGAGCATGTGTCAACTGTATCGTGGAACCGGGCTTGAACAGTGAACAAAGGTCTACATAGTCCAAGACCAACAAACAAAACTGAAAACCACTTGTTCTCTAGCAACTAGCTCGCCCTTTTCCAGGGCTCACAAAAGGAAGATCTGGGCAGGCGCCCGGCATTCCGGCGCTTCCTGCTTCCTCAGGGCCTCCTTCCATTTTGCCGTGTTTCTAGGCTGTACTTCACTTCGCTTCTGACTAACAAACATCTTTTGCTGCTCTGCATTTTGTTTGTACTTCTTCAGTTCTTTGAGCAAGAGGCCAAGAAGCTGAAAACATCTGGTATAGAGATCACCAGCAGCAGCAGCAGGGCATCTCCCAGAAGAAAGGCAGAGCTCAGCGCCAGCCTGTTATAGTCAGCCCTGAGAGAGCCACAGGCAGGCAGCTCTATTGCCCGAGAGCGTGCCGCATCTGTGACTCTGTCTATCAACAGTGTGGGTATGGAGCCGCCTTTCTGTAATCCGTAGGCAAAGTGGGGCTTTCTAGAGTGGTGCTATGCAGAGAAACAGCATGTGAGTAAGTGTAGTTTCTCTTCAACTCTGTAGACCAGGCTGGCCTCAAACCACCAGGATAGCCAGGGCGATATAGAGGACCCCGTCTTGGAAAACCAAAACTAAGTAAATGAATAAATTGCTGAACAAACAATACCAAGATGGTCGAACTTCATGGAATATTAAGACCTTGTGATGTTTTTGATAAAATAGAAGAAATTATTTGAAATACAAAATAAAATAATTCTAGTTTAAAATCTAAGAAAAATCATTAACTAGGTATGGAAATACATATACAGGTTTGAGCTCCTGAAAGGCAAAATTTTTAAATGAAACAAAACAAAAATGACCTTAGGTAAGACAATTTTGTTTTGTTTGGAATGTTTTGTTTGTATTTTTATTTGTTTTTTGAGACGGGGGTCTCTCTGTGTAGACCTGGTTTTCCTGAAACCCACTTTATAAAATAGGCTGGAGTCTAACTCACAAAGATTCCCCTGCCTCTCCTCTGCTTCTTGATGCTGGAATTAAAGGTGTGTGCCACCATGCCCAGCAAGACAAAATTTTCTAATTAGTACCCCAAAGCTCTAGTCGTTAAAGAAAAAAAATATATACTAAAAATTCAACATGTATGCTCTTCAATATATACATCTACAAAAATAAAAGGCAAACTAAACCCTCGGTAAGGTTTTTCTCAAGGTGCGTATCTGACAGTGATCTCATGTCCAGGACATGTAAAGAATGCCTACAAATGCCAGCACCGAAGAACGTGTAGCAGGGACTGTGGAGGCGGCTCAGCAGTTAAAAGCACTCATTGCTCTTCCAGAAGACCTGAGTTCTGTTCCCAGTACCCACATTAGGCAGCTCACAGCTGCTTATGATCCCAATTCCAAAGATGCAACGCCCTCTCCTGGCCTCAGTGGGCACCTGCCCACATGAATGCATTTTAAGTATGTATGTGTAAATAAAAATCATTATCTTTCAAAATATGCACAATAAAGGGAAGATAACACCATCTACCATTTAATCCAGAAAACTCACAAGGGGAGTTTTGAAATACATCACAAAACAGATATAAATATAATATCCATATTTCTAAAAATGACAAATTATAAATGACCCTCAGAAAGTGAGTGGATGAACTGTGGTATGTTTAGCCAATGAGACATTTATATGTTCTTTGTATTTGTGGGGTTCTTTTTTCAGTCTCTAAAATAGTCTAATTGTGTTACTTTACTAACAAGTAGAATTTAGAGTAGAGAGGGTAGGGAAATCACACAACAGTCATGGAAACTCTCAGGTAGACAGAAGTAAATACAACAGATAGACAGCAAGACATTCACAGTTAGAAAAACCCAAAATAAAACCTAGGTAAATAGAGAGAGACCAAGGCGATCATGTTAACCTTTGCACATCTTAGACAACAGTTCTATTGTGGAACTATAGTCTATTTTTGGTATAGGGTTTCACTATGCTACATAGACTGACCTTGAATTTGTGGTTCTCCTGTCTCTGCCTCCCAAATGCAAGAATTACGGGGCAACTACAGGCACACCAGAATACCCAGCCAGGCTGTTCTAAAACACCAATAAATAGTAAGTTGCTTTAAGTACATCTGAGTACTGAACTGTTTTATAGTTGGTGAACTGGTCTGGATGAGGTTGGATCTCCAGGGTATAATGATAAATATTCTGACTTTTTAAAAATAATCTTTGTGTACTCCAAACAACATGCATTCTGTGTTTATTCTTCACCCACTTTCACTCTTGGAATCATCTACTCCTAGCCCGGTAATTGCATCCCACAACCCTCACTTTCCTACTGTCTGGAGTACAACCTTCAGACACTCTCCAAGTGTTAGTCAGTACTCCCCATATAGCAATCGTGTGAGACCATGGATGCCTCCCCCAATTCCTGTTTCAACCCCTACATTCTAGTAAAAATTTTGCTGTGGACTACTGGTAGCTCAGTGATGGAAATGGTTAATATTGTTGATGAGATAGGATCTAGAGTCACCTAGGAGACCAATCTAGGGGCACAACTAAGGGGCAGTTTCTAGTTTGAGTGAACTGAGGTGAGAATACCCACTATAACTATGGGTAAAACCATTCCAGACTAGATAAAACTGAGAACACAAGCTGAACACCAACATTCCACTCTCTCTGCCTCCCTTCCTGATGGCAGACGCAACACCACCAAGTGCTTCTTGCCAGCCATACCATGCCTTCCCCACCAAGAAAGACTGTGTACTCTACAACTGTAAGCCAAAATGAAAGCTTCTTGCCTTGCTTCATGTCAAGTGTTTTGTGATGGCAACAAGAAAAGACAAGGCTTGTGTGGCTTACCCCAGGACTATAAAGAAAGCTCCACTCTTGTATAGAACAATTTTCCTCACTATATAATTCTGGGTTTACTGCCTGCTTCCTCAACACTTTGAACATATTAATTCACTGCACTACCACACCCAGTGCCGCTGGTTGTAATCTGATTTTCTTGTTCCTTTGAGTAATATGCGTTTTATCTTTGAAAGCTTGTAAAAAAAATTCCTCTTTTTCTTTGATATCCTTTAATGTTACTGAAGAATGTCTCTGTGCAAGGTCACCTGTTCAGCACTCTGTGTCCTTTCAGTGCAGAATCCCTTTTCCTTCTGTGATCTTCTTAGGTAGATATTATAGCCACTTCAACCATCCACATATGCGCACTGTACTCCTCACATGTCTATACCCTACTCCAAGGCCTTCTAACAAAGTTTCTTGTTCCAGAATCTCAAACTGTTAGCATGTTCTTTGGCTGTCATCATTCTGAAAGGCAGCCCATCCACGGAATTCTTTGTGTAAATTATGTTTGGCTACCCCATGGCTCTAGTTGGCTTCTCTTTGTGTCTGTTTCTCTTTGCTTTGTTTTTCAGTGGTCTCTTATCTCTTTAAATATAATTGCTAAGCTTATTTTTTAATTATGTTCATTCTGTTTCCTCTGGTTTACCTTGTTTGTTTCAATGTATTTCTCCCAAAGAATTCCTTTTCCTCGAGTATCTAGCTAATTTTTTTCTTATTAGCTAATCTTTTATTCCTCTAGGACTATCAACTGCTTTCAAAAGTAACATCTGCCTTGGAGAAGTGGTGGGCTTTTGCTTTCTCTTCTTCAGGTAAATTGAAGAGAAATGGTTTCAAGGTTGCAAACGTGCACTTCTATTTTCAAGCTTTCACTGCTCAGCACAGCCCTGGCCTTATGCTGGTATCTTCTCAGGCTCTCAGAAGATAGACAGACTCTGTGAAGACTGATGTTGAGTGGAGCAGGAAGGCAGGATGACAGAATGCCCAGGGGCATTCAGTTATCTTGACACTGACCTCTCCTCTGGGCTGGACTCCTCCCTGGTGCCCTGCCACTGCATCCTGGTCTTGTTGCTTTCCTTCCCAAGAAACAGGAAACACCCAAACGCAACTCGGAGGAAAGAAGGGACATACCAGAAAGCTGTCTCAGCTGATCACTACATGTCACTGACTTCCTCATCTCCTGAATCAGAACACCTCAGAATGCATCATATAGGGGAAACACAAATCAAATAATCCCACACTAGCTCCAAATATGGTATATTAAGGTTTTTCTTTATTAAAAAGGAAAACGCACAGAACAGGAAAGGGGTCAAACATTCAGGTGTGAAGCACAGGAAAAAAGGGGAGAGTAGGTGGGACCATAGCTTTTTGGTACACCAAGACCATGCCTCAACCTGGATCAGCCTCTCAAAGGCCTTTGGCTGAAGGAAGTTCCACATCACTTCTGACTTTTGTCTAAATAAGAGAGTTCCAAACCCAATACAAAACTATATACAATAAGAACAGATATAAAGTTTAAAAATTAGAATTACAACCAGCATAAATAATATTAAGCAAGGAACATATGCTAAATGTTTCAATAATCATTCTATCCTAAGGAATCTAAGTCTTGTATTAGAAATGGCTTGACTAAATCATATGACTATTAATTAATCTTCAACTCCATCAAAGGACTGAAAAAGGAGATAATATTACTTGAGTAGGCATGAAGCACAATCAAACAGCTTCCAAAATCTGCAGTAGATGACAGAGACAAATGGCTACCTGGACAATCACCCAAGGTCTCACTTGCAATGTTGAAGCAACCACCTTTGCCTAAGGCCTAGAGTAACTAACAGATCATTTTTCAGAGGCAGAAAAAAGTTTCAAAACTGTCTTACCCTGTCTTGGCAACGTGTTGGGGGCTGCAGATCCCCGGCCCCTTGATTTTCTTTGCCTGCCTCAGACCCTTTGCCTGCTGGAGTGAATTGAGCAAAACAACTTGTTTTCCTGTGCCTGCAGCTACTCTGAGCATGAGACCCTCATGAGCTTCTGATGGCAGGGGAGTGTATTCTGGTGGGTTTCACAGCTGGAAATCCCAAGATCTGGGGTGTGGCTATCAGTTGAGGATCCCTATATAAGCTTCCCTGGAGCACAGTAAAGTTGGCATTCTTGTTTCAAGGATGAGCCGTGTCCCTGTGTCTCTGTCTGTGTGGGTATGTTTTTTAACCTCCAGCCTAGTTCCTGGCTCATGTACCATCCTGTACTGCAGGCACTATAGCAAGGTTTGGCAGTCTATATATATATGGTCAAGGCATGGGCAGTTCCTTGCCCAAAGGCCAGCTTTGCCAAGAAGAAAACAATCTCCAAATGGAGTGTCTTTGGTGCTGAACATTCTCTCTGGAATAGATCAGTGCTGCCAAGAGCAATCGTATCTCATGTCAATAGAACCCTAAGTTATTTAAATGCCATGTTCTACAGTTCCTTGAAGTGTTTGAGGATTACCTATCTATGTACAATACAATCTCTATGTATCTAAAGAACCTGATTAGTCTAACTATATGTATGTCAAACATAAATGACTATTGACCTATAATACTTAATACCTGTATAACTTAAAAAATAAGACTTCATATTAGAATATTAAACAAGCTTTAAACAACTGTGCAGTAAATGAGGACAATGATAACAAAATGTAAGCAATGTATAAGAATCTTGATCATAGGTAGAAATGTATAATGCAATATCATAAATATATCCTAAAATTGTATCAATATACAAAATGTCTTAAACAGAGATAGAAACATATATGCACACAATCTGACAAAATAGGATCACATTCAATACAACAAATATAATTTGAACTTGTTTCAATATACAAGAATCTATACCAATATAAATATCCATAAATAATAGATCACAAATATTCACTCTATTACTCACTATTATTATTAATGTGAGTGATCTTACACTAATATGTCTATTATCCCATTTAATTTTCCCATTATTTTTTTCAAAGAGGTCTCTGAGCCTACATAATTTCTACCCCAACCCTCAAACCTATACCAGTAGGAATCAATCCCTAAACCATTTTAAAGGCAGTGCTGTTAGTACCTCTGAAGGTTTGCTAGTTGCTTTGTGTTCTTGTATATCCTGAATGGCTGGCAACCTTTGTTTATAATACCTTATAATATCCTTCCCAGAAACATTAGTTTTGGGACTGCAGGAATGTTAATCTGGGTATTTCGCTGCTCCAATGGGCCATGACCCCACAAATTCACTGCAGTATTTGCCTCTGCCTTCCTCTCTGTCTTTCTGGCCCTATGCATTCAACCCATCTCATGCTTTGTTTCACTTGAGATAGGGTTCCAATTCCTAGGAATTGAACATCTGCCTCTTGAACATGCCAAATCAGATGCCAAGATTCTGGAGCAAGGATACTCATATCTGTACCCATGTCTAATAATCCCTCAATTACAATGTTATTTATACACCCTCTTAGCTTTGATCTTTGATCAATTATAGAAGTCTGCCAAAATATATGTTTTCTATTTCCTACTGGAGTTTTTGATTCATCCTCCATATCTATTCCATTATCCAGAACAGTATGGTTTCTTACAGTAGGCACTGGATTTTTAAATTTTCCTTGTTAAACATGTTCTCCACAGTTACTGGGAATGATTGTACCCCATTTGACATGAGGGCCTGTGAGAGGCCCCCAAGGAATTTCCCAATGGTATTGGGTTGCCTTGTCTGTCTTTTGTTGACCTACATTCATTTGTCCAATGTTGGCCTTTGCCTCACCTCCCATATATTCCAGATGATTGAGACCTTTTATTCTTGCCATTCCCGGAGGAGACATTATTTCTAAGAATTCCTTGTCTGAAATCCCTTTTCAGATATCCTGTTCTTCCACAATTAATGTATTTGGCATTTTGATGTCTCCTTATACCATTGGAAATCACTTTTCCTACCCATGCCTCAGTACTATAGTCACATTTATCAACATTCATTGTATGCAAGATCCATTCATCTATTGGTGCTGATCTGACCTTTAAAGGCCCAAAGATCTTTTCGCATTCTGAGTTGGCATTTTCAAAAGTCAGAGGTTCAATAGGTACACATCTAGCTTCTGGGTCTGTTGCTTCTACTTGTACAGCCTTAGTTAATCTTTGTAAAAAAGTCACTAAGTGGTTTTCCTACCTTGGGCACCAGATGAAGCAGAATGCAACAGAACACATCAGATTGGGGGGAGCTGAATCAAATAATCACACACTAGCTCTGAATAGGACATATTAAATTTTACTTTGTTAAAAGGGAAAATTCACAGAATAGGAATAGGAGACCAACATCTAGGTATGAAGCATGAGGAAAGAGGGGCAAGCAGGTGGGACCACAGCTTTTTGGTACCCCAAAGGCATGACTCAACCTGGTCCAGTCTCTCAAAGGCCATTGGCTAAAGGAGGTTCCCTGTCAATCTCCTATCTGATGTTTCCCTCATCCAAAGATGTCTGTGAGGATGCTAACGTTTTTGTTAGCTAATAAAATTTTCATCATTGGGTTCAGAAAAGAAAAACAATATCATGCAAACATTGAGCCATGTGGAATTTCAGGAATACCAAGGTTATACAACAAATACTTAGTCAAGAATTCTTAAATTAAATTATAAGAGAGAGGCAATGTGACTAGGTGGAGTTAGATCAAATAAAGGCTCTCAACTCAGGCTGCACAGCTTTCCTGACCCTTTTCAAGCCAAAGAGAGGTTTTCAGAATCAATTTAATTTAAGTGATGCACACAAGAGACACTAGAGAGAAAATAGTTGACACTTTTGAAAATTACGTGGAAGGCCTGACCCTTGGGAAAACAGAATGTGAACTCACAGACACACACTCTCCTGGACACAGTCCTCATTCTCATCTAGTTCATCTTTTCTCCTTTAAAAAGTTATGTAGTTATTTTATGTGCATGAGTATTTTGTTTGCATGAGCACATTGTGTATGCAGTTCCTGTAGAGGCCAAAAGTGGGAGTCAGATGCCCTGGAACTGGAGTCAGAGAAGAGATGGGCCACCATGTGGTGCTGGGAAGTGACCCTGAGTTCTCTGCAAGAAGAACAGAGTTCTCTCTCCAGCCCCATCTCTTCTTATCTCAGGTCACCCCAGACACACATTCTATCCATTCTTCCCATTCCTTCCCTCTCTCCTCTTACCTCCCCTTCTCTAAAACATCAGCTCCTCCCCTGCTCTCATTTTATTGTTTCTGTGCCAGTACAAAGATGCAGACACAGTAGAGTAAGACTCTGTGATAAGTTCTACCAGAAAAGCTATACTTTTGTTGCTTTGATGAATTCTGAGTGATCAATAATTACTCTAAGATAAAACAAAACACTTCTTGTGGCTCACTTAGGGAAATTCTGGACTGGAGAAGAAAGAACCAAGTCCTTTCTGTGCCAACAGCAGCTCAGCATCTCTATGGAATCAATTTGCCCTTCTAGGGATATCATTTTCTCTGAGTAAAATAGCATCAAGGTTTAAGGCAAATCATTTCTGAGTAAATGGATGGGGTGTCCTACATGCAAGGCTCTTGGACTAATTATGAGATAAAATCACTGCTCACACTAATTATGCGGCTGTCATTGCACCTACACTAAGTCTCTCTGGGATGCAAGACCATCATCATGAGTTGTTCTGAGGACGTTAGGACAATTAAGACTGATACATCAACAATATGAAGCCAATTCCTAATGATAACTGGCATTTCCTACTTCCCACCTTTCTGTGGTCCTGGACCTGAGTATACACTCATGTAGACATGCACACATCACATAGGACTTTTTTCCTCTTAATTTACCTGTCTCCTTCTCTACTCTCTGCCTATAGCAAACACTCATACATCTCCCAAGGGTAAAGATGTCTTTTTATAAAAGCTCTGTCCACCTGACCTGGAAAGTGAGTTATTTAAGGTGTACAAGAACCAACTAAGAATACTTGGTGCCCTTTGACCAAGGAACCTTTCTCCATCACAAACAACAAAGAAGGACTGTGGGGAAAACTGGGCCAGATCTTAACAAGTTGAGGGCTATCATTCCCAATTTTGCAGGTGAAGCTATTGACACCCTGTGAAGTTCTATGTCTTGCCAAATACACCACAAGCAAGTGTGAGCAGGTGAACTAGAATGTGGGGTTTATGCTCCTAAAATCATGATTTGCAAACCACAGGCTTTTAACCCATGCTCATACAGTCTCGACACATCACATTCTGTATGAACAGGTCAGAAAGATACTAGAATCCCTCAAGTTTTATTACTTCAAATCTCATCAACCATTTCACAACTCCAGTAAAGCTTCCCAATTTCACTCTCCCGGGTTTCAGCTACCTAGAGTTGACTATGCCATCCACGTTCAGTGGGCAGATCACCAAGCAAGCACAAGATCGCCATCTCGTGGTGAACGTAGTAACTGCAGGTTGCCCAGCATGTCCTAGATTCTTCCATACCCTTTCATCCCCAAATGCACTTATCTCAGACAGCTTATTTTCAGCAAATTTCCAAAAATAATTTTCAAAGCTAATCAAGATTTTCCTATTTTATAAGCTATGAAGTAAGTTTAAATTATTTTTAAATGTAGGCATTGACA
This sequence comes from Bramus lutescens, assembly GCA_001685075.1. Classification (NCBI taxonomy): domain Eukaryota; kingdom Metazoa; phylum Chordata; class Mammalia; order Rodentia; family Cricetidae; genus Bramus; species Bramus lutescens. The sequence goes on along the minus strand of LOEQ01002015.1, from coordinate 68,288 downwards.
AAGCCAGTACAGTTCTCAGCCTCACGCTTCCAGATAGGCCGTGCTGCAGATAATTGCAGCAAGTGAAATCTGTACGTAAATGTTAGTCTGCTTTCATTAAAGTGGCTCTAGAGTCAACATTAGCAAGTTTCTGGAAAATGCATGTCAGACGAAAATAGCTGCTTGTAAAATATATGAATACTGGTTCTCAACCAAGTATTAACTGAACACCTACTACAGGGTACAGACTGTAATAGCACGACTATTTGCTACACACACACACACACACACACACGCACACACACACGTGCGCTTGCGCGCACGCACACACACACCATGCGAGGAATATTATGGAAAGACTGTAGGAGCCCCAGGTCGTGGAGGCATTGTCTTGTGCACGTAGTAGGACCAGTACAGTCAGGAACTCACAATGGCTACGGTTGCCTGCACAAGACACAGCGAGGCAGCATCCCAGCATGTGTGCAAAGAGACTCACAGCTATGGGCAGTTGATGGCTGCTAGGGAAGGTCATTTCTCTTCAGAGGTGTGGTCCCTGGAAGGTCCTCCATGTTCCAGTGGATGGCCCTACACCGGTGCACAGATGAGCCATACTACCTGGATACTGTGGGGTTACTAGAAAAAGGAAGAAGACAAGAAATTGGAAGGGGCCCTTGTAGGGGGTCTAGGAAAAGCTGGAGAAGGGAGAAGTGAATGTCATCAAAATACATTGTATACAAGTATGGAACTCTATAAATAAAAACATTACAAAAATAACGTGAAGATTATGACTGATTAAGATACTTTTTATCGATAATGGACATTTCCTATTTCTCTGCCCATCTATGGTTCACACACCTGTGTGCACACATGTGAAGGCGCATGTGCACACCACAATAGTGCATAAGGCTCTTTCCTCTCCACTCTCGACCGTCCCTTCCTCTATTCTCTGTCTACAGGAAGACTCGTGCAGTTCTCCCAGTGGATGGTTTTTACAAAGAGCCCACGCATCTGCACCCAATAGCACTTAAACAATCCTCCAGCAACCTTGCTTCTGCTCTCTAAACATTCATCTGTGAGGAACTTCTCTAGGCTCCCGTTTCACATTTTCAACTGCCTAGAATATATTACCCTCTGCAGCTTCCCAGTCATTGCAGCTAAATCAGAGACGAACTTCTCTAAGCTCCGCGTCCCCTCGTTCCTGCCCAAACCCACACTCAGCAGTGACTCTTCTCCCTGGTGTGCTCGCTCTAACCAGACCCAGGGGCAGCCCAGCTCTGCACTGACCGCCTCATCATCCCACCCATCCCCCACCCCACCCCATCACTCCAGTGAATCGAGCGCCCCCTCTCTTCCACTCAGACTGCAGTTTCCAGTGCGTATTTGTTCTAGATGTGCTTGGTGGGAGCCTTTCGTGTGCCAGGTGCTGAGCAGGTCCTGAGAGCAACAGAGACCATCAAGGTGAAATTCCTGGTCTTTTGAACGATTACAGGGAGAGGAAATAAAAATGGGTATTTGAAAAGAAAGAACACGTGAAGAAGAACTGAACATTCTCACCCTCTATCACCGCCATCAGAGTCTCTGCTACCCAAGAAACGGGTGGTAGTGAAACCCAGAGAGCCTGTGAGGAGTCTGACACCGGTCGATTGCAAACTAAGGAAAGGCAAATACCTAATTGTTTCCCACAATCTCAGGTCTTATGTAACTTTTTAAAGTCGTTTTCATAAATTAACAACTCCTAAATTTTTGAGGGGAAAGAGAATTAATTAGGCAAAATAAAAATGGTACATGTGCCTCGCCATAGCTAAAGCTGGGAAAGAAAACCAGCTTTTGTTACTAGGAGACAAATGAGCAATGTGTCCCTGTTTTGATCATTTTGCTAGAAACCTAAAAATTTAAATTACACTTATTATACTTGGAAGAATTAGCTCATCAAATTGATGCTTATAGAGCCTAAAAAGCAATCAGTAAACCTTGTGCTTATTCATAGTCCCAATATTAACTGCTAATTTATAAGGCTTTCTATAACTGATTGATTGTTGATTGACTGATCCATTTTTTTTTCTCACTAGTTGTTTGCACAATAGTTCCCTATGGGCCAGGCATGGGTGAACTTCGGAGTATAGAAAAATAATGTCATAACTGTCTCAAGAAATCTGCATTCTAGCCTAACAAGGATTTGCAAAATCGTAAGAGATGAGCAGTCTAAATAGAAATTCAGATGAGGTTCTGTGTGGAAGGTTCTGTAAAACAGGGCAGGTGGGAACCAGACAGATTTCACCAAACAAAGGTGCTCAGCTTGGGTTGTGGGTTTTATGGGCACTTCTGCTGGAGTTGAGTAAAAGTATGACAGACAGATGCTCCCAGAGTGTGACATTCCATGCTGAAACAAGTTCCAACACATTTCCCTGTAAGAGCCCCCACTCCAGAAGACAAAGAATGAACCTGCTCTAAACAAGCACAGTTATCAACACAGTGGCGCACTCTCCCACACTGAACAGATGTCAGACAGTTTCCTGTCCCAGCTTGTTGGACATGAACTCAAATGGCCAAAGATCATATATACAATATGGGCAGACATATGTACGAATCGGCTCCAAATAGAAAAACCACTCCACAGTTCCCCCAAGGCCTGAAATTAACATACTCAGAGTGTGCCTAGCTGTCCACAGCAGCCATGAGTTTATTAAAAGGAAATTCCGCTAGCCCGTTGTGTTATCTGGTGTTTGACTCTTTGTGCGGTTACCACAGCAACATATGGAGGGATAAATTTGGCCCAGAGCATGCGGTAATGCTAGAAAAGATTTGCTGTGTGGGGAACTTATGATACTATTTCCTCCAAAAGAGTAAAAGATAACGCGGCAGAGCCACTGTGTGAGTCAAAGTCGACACAGAAGAGGAGGTGAGATGGGGTGTGTCAGGAAAGGGCTTCATGGACTCTGGCCCAGCAAGTAATTATTAGTTCTAAATGGACCGTCTCCGAGGCAACAGTGGGTTTAAAATAAAATACTAATAACTCCATTGTGAACCTGACTCCCCTGAAGGAGAAATAGGTACTCAGGTTCCAATCTAATTGGCCATGAGTTACTTTAAAAATACTAATATACTTTTGTCCTTTGAGATTATAATGTAATTACATCATTTCCCCCTTTCCTTTCCCACTGCCCCCATATATTTTCACTTGTAAATTGATGGCTTCTTTTTCTTGTATATGTGTACATGTATTCCTAAATATACGAATACAGCCTTATCAGTCACATAATGTTGCTCTTATATCAACAAGAGGGAAATCATGCCTATTACTGGAAATCTAGTCAACTATACAGGGCTAGTAAAGTTATTGATCTTGGAGCAGAACCTACAACTACCATTATACTAAACCAGCATAACCCCTAACTACATTCTAAATATTTTGGGGTGTGTATGTGCGTATGCATACACTCACATGCTTGTGTGTGTGTGTGTGTGTGTGTGTGTGTGTGTGTGTTTGAGATGGGGTTTTTCTGTGTAATAACCTTGGCTATCAAACTTGTAGAGATTTTCCTGCCTCTACTTCCCAAGTGCTGGGATTAAAGGCTTGTGCCATCACATCCAACCTAAATATTTGACTTTGTATACCAACACACAAATGTAGTCTTTATCATCATCAAGGAAACATCTCTTTACAATAGATGGACACTATTAGAGAAAACCACAACCAATCAAAATGCAGTTGTAAATCCCAGTATCAGTGGCTACATCTACAAAACACTCCCACTGCTAAGGCTCAGAGACAATGACAGAAGAGGGGACATAGAGAGCAAGAGGATCTAGGAGTTTTCTGTGAGATAAATGTTCATTCTATAAAAGACATGAAATTTCAGCACAAGAGAGCTTGAGGCAGGAGGATTATTAGTTCCGGGGCAGAATAGGCTAAAGAGAAGAAACCTACATTAATCAACTGTAGTGATGGAGTGAAAGGGAAGAGCAGGCCTGCATTTTATCCAGCCCAGCTCCTGCACGGCTAGCTTATACCCCGAAATAACAACACACAAATTGTATTC
>LOEQ01002015.1:42156-63832 GCA_001685075.1 Bramus lutescens | reverse complement strand
AGATAGATAGATAGATAGATAGATAGATAGATAGATAGATATTGATAGACATGAGGCATTGGGAAGATACAGTAAGCTAACTAACATTTACTGGGTTCACTCCATGTGTATCTAGTAAGCACAGTGGTGGGATTAGATACTTAGTAATCATTCATGGACTTTTTCTTTATGGTATTGATAGTGTGTGGGGGAAATATTAAATCAGCAAGAATACAAACAAGCCTACACATGGTGGGTATTGCAGACAGGAGCACATGTTACACAACCTTGCTAAATACAGATCACACTTGGGTCTGCTACAGAATGCTTTTCCGCAGAAGTGTTGTCCACCCATCAAAATGTCAAGAGAGCAGAATATGGAATAGAGAAAGAGCACATGAGAAGTCAGCGCACTGCAAAGAAGAGAGTGAATGATTGGAGAGTGGAGAACCTAGCAGGGTGCAGGCTGTAGGGCCCTGCAAGTAGTAGAGAAGTTGACCTTCTGTTCTGTAGACTGTGGAGGGCTTTTCAAGGCTGTGAGGGAAGAATCATAATCTGATTGATAATTTACCTGCATAGGATGAGCGAATTGGGACTTACTCGGCACACTTGAGGGTTCAGTCAGTGAGCCATTCTTTGATGACACAGGAAACCAGAAAAGGAGAAAGCAGCTTGAGTTGAAGTTTAAACTCAGCCTCAACCAAAAACCACAGCTGCAGTAGGAGAGCTACTTAGGATCCTGCAGTTAATTACCAGAGACTCCTAACCGATTACAGCATGCAGTGTTTGTGTGTAAGTAGGTGGTAGGAGAGGGGGATGCTGGCTTCCATGCACATTCTGACTTGAGCTTGCTAGAGAGAAAGACACTGTGCAAAGGAATCACCGAGAGAAAAACCTAACTCATTCGTTCCTCAGTTCCTGAGAGCAACTTTTGTACCCAAGCCTCTCTTGTGTTCACAGCATTTTCTCTGAGAACTGTGATAATATCCATCATTGAGTTGCTGACATGCCTTGGCCAAGGATTACTAAAAGCAAAGTAAGCTAGTAGAGCCTACAGGAGTGGAACTCTGATGAGGAATGTGGTATTTAAATAAGAATGGCTCCCATAGGCTCCCATATTTACATCCTTAGTACCAAGGAGCGGCACTACTGGAAAGGATTAGAAGAACTTGTGTGGAGGTCCTCTATTCCTCAGCCTGTCTGCCACCAGGCCAAGAGGTAGAAAGGGAGACAGAAAGTTTTGTATGCAGCCCATGAGCACAAATTGAGACAGCCCTCTGGGAGACAGATTTTGGAGAATCAGCTCAATTTTATTCGATATATAATTCTATCAAGATTGTATAGGATTGGGGAGCCTGGGAACAAACCTCAATTTGCATTAAATGGCTCATTCCTATCCCAAGGCTTAGCATGTGGCAGCAGGATCCTAGAGCAGAGCTCTTAGCATAAGTCTTCTTAACAGGAATCTGTGCCAAGGGTCAAGCTAAAGATGAATCAGGCATCTAGTTTAGAGACAGACATCTGGTTTAGAGACAGCTTCCTCCAGGCAGGGAGGAAGTTCCATATTGCCAGGCTTAGAGAAGCTGCTAGGCTTATGGCAGACTGCCACCTCTAACCAGCCAGCAATGTCTTCCAACAAATTAGGAGTTATGACCTTGTTGGAGCAGGTATGGCCATGATAGAGGAAGTGTGTCACTTGGGATGGGTCTGCCTGCATGCTGCCATATTCCACACCATTATGATAATGAACTAAGCCTCTGAAACTGAAATTACCTGGCTTGGGGTGGGAGAGCCTTCTGAGTCATGGCACCAATGAAATTACCTGGTGTGAGTGAGAAGGAAACAGGGAACACACAACAAGCTCTCTTAGTAGTTTATTAGAAGGAGTATGTACAGGCCTGGGGAAGTTAGTGGGGGGTGGACAGGAGATGGCACATCCAGCTTTTAAAAGTTGCTTAGTGCATGCGCACAGGAGGTTGACATGACTACATCACATGCAGATAACAGGGCTCATGCATGCTCACAAGGGCTTAGTTGAGTCATATGTGGATGATGCAACCACACATGCGTGCAAGGACTTAGCTGAGTCATAAGTGGATGACATAATCCATGCTGCACATGTGTCACACAGGGCCCTTTAACATCCCCAGGGCCAGTAGGCATTCTGCCTGAGGGCTTGTACACACATGCATGGCCCTAGAACCCGGAATTATCAGTCTTATTGTAGCTGAAATCATAACAGAAACTGTAAGCAAATCCCAAGATAAATGCTTTTTCTTATAAGAGCTGCCTTGGTCCTAGTATCTCTTCACAGCAATAGAACACTAAGACAGGAAGAAATGGCAGCCTGAGACATAGTCCAGGTTTTTGCTCCACATTATCTTCTTGCTAATTGTGAAGGCCCAAAAGTGTGAGCCTGTTTCCACATTGACCAAAGGTCAGAGTTCAAACTTACCTCTATTCCTTCAAGGTTATTATGCTTCTACCTCAAATCAAGGTACCACCTAGCTGTAGATCAGAGAGTTATGCTCTCTCAAAATTATTGTCAACAGGTGTTGTTAATAGCCAGACCTTGTATTTCAGGGATGGAGAAGTAGATATGTTTCTATCTCAAACAAAGTCTATGGATCCAACTAAGTTCCAGTCCCTTAAGGAGATAACCTTGGATTCCACACAGGGAGTGGTTTGCCTAGAGAATGTTTTGGTCTAGGGTGTAAGCATGACCTGTTTTGTTCTAGCAACAGAATGTTTAACTATGGAGGTAGCCACTACCTTCAACTGGTCTGTTCATTTCCTTGTTTCATATTAATGCAGTTTTTTTCTTACTCCTATCTTTTGTGGTCAGGGGTATTTTAAGCAATTGGAAACTAAATTCAGACGAATTCCAGTACACACTGGAACTCCCTCCCCAATACTATTCTATATATTTCTCCATTTTGTTATTTTCATTCCCACCTTCATATTCTTTACTAATATTGTCTAAATCTACTCTGGCTGGTCCTTGACATTAATGTTGAAGTCAGAATAAGGAGTCTGAGGTCCCACTCTGTTGTCACTGAGCTGTGTGGCCGTGGGTTAGTCATCAGTCCTGGGGCCCTTTGTCTTGTCACCTGTAAACTCTGAGTACTAATCCATGTGTTCAGGAAGGCCTCCTCTCACACTGGATATCTAGGGGTCACATCCAGGCCAGGCTCTGTGAGAACATCAGGAAACATAGCACCCTACAGCACACTGCACACAACCTTCTGCATTTTGAGTACTCCACACAAACATGCATTGTGCTGACCCACCTGCTGCATGCTGCACAGAGCTGTCTGCATTTCTCAACACTCAAATCTGTGTTGTGCTACCCACATCGCACCACCATGCTGGGAATACCAGCAGCTTGGAAAAGCAGGGAGGATTTAGAGCATAAATCTGGATCCCTGGTTCATAGAGGTTCTGATGGCAGTCAAACGGTATAAAACAAGCTCACTTTTGAAAATACAAAAATTTGTCAATTTGATATAAAATATGAAAATCTAAAAGTATCTGCTTGGTTTGTTGACTTGAATGATAGCTCCATTTGAGAATGTTTGTCATGCAAGCCTGAAGACTTGTGGTTGATTTCCAGACAAACATAAAAAGCCAAGTAGAGTGGCATACATACCTTTAATTCCAGTGCCAAGAAGTAAAAAATTTGCAGATTTCTGGGCTTGCTGGATAAAAAAAAAAAATCCATAGAGCATTCAATGAGCAGCCTTATCTCAAAAGAAAATAAGGAAAGCTCCTGAATACTGCACTCAACTTTGACCTCTAGCCTCCGGAGATATGTACACACACACATACACAGGCATGCATGCACACATGCACATACATTCCATAAGCACATGCATCTACACACACACACACATGCACACAGCCCCCATCACATGCATATATAACATGCACAAACTATATAACTAAAGAATCAAAATTTGTTATTTGTTGTGGAAAATATCAAAAGCCAGACAACATGTAGCTTGTTACAGATGAAAAGATTTCCCTGTTTTATTAGATAATGTTTGAAACAATTAGACCCAATCTTCCCATGAATTTAAACAATATAATGGAGGATGTCAAAATAAGATTTGCTTTTGCTTTATTTTGGTAATTGTTGGAAGCAGGCAATAGGTGCATTCATTATATTACATATCATAAATGTAATTAATCTCTTTACTTTCATATCTGCTAAAGCTAACTGGAATAGACACTGAAGGAAATTCCAGACAGCATGAATTGCACACAGAAAGGTTGAGAGCCTAAGAATGCATAGTCTGTAAGGATGACACCACATGTCTTTGTTCATCTGGGATTTCCTGATTTGTCCTGTGCTGTGGGACAATGGTCTGCACCCTGTCACTTGTATTTTAATAAAATGCTGATTGGCCAGTAACCAGGCAGGAAGTATACGCTGGGCGATGAGAACAGGAGAATTCTGGGAAGAGGAAAGCTCAGTCTGCAGTCGTCACCCAAACAAAGAGGAAGCAAGGTGGGAATGCTTCGCTGATGAAAGGTACCAAGCCACATGGCTAACACAGACAAGAATAATGAGTTAATGTAAACTTTAAGAATTAGTTAATAAGAAGCCTGAGATAATAGGCCAACCAGTTTATAATTAATGTAGACCTCTGTGTGTTTCTTTGGGGATGAACAGTTGTGGAACCTCTGCCAACAATCCTGTTATCCCTCTGTACCTACCAACAGATTAAAAAGTGTTCCCATTTTGGATAACTTATGTCAGCTTTCTATTCTGTGATATAACTTGGAAGTAGGCAATCACAAAGAGCAAGACACTGGCCAGTTCCCACAACCATTTATTCTTGGTGGCAAAAGGCATCTACAATGCGTCTCCAGGCCTGACATTAATTCAGGGTGTTCTCAGAAAGAGGCCAGAATGAAAACTGGCATGCCCAAAAGACCAGGCCCTGCCATATAGAGAAATGAACAAAAAGAATAAGACTGAAGGGAGGGGCAAATGTCTCTGAAATCCTGAGCCAAGGTGGACAGTTAAACCCTGATACTTGAAAAGCAGCTTGTGAAGGCCCCTGGGCAGAAGCAGAACAACTTCACAGTGTAGATGCACTGGTTCGAGATGCTGACCCTCTACCCAAGTTACTGGAGGAACCTTACAGGGAAGTTTCATCTTTCACAATGGACAAAGAAACAGGTCCAAAGTGCCTTCCCCAATAAAGCCATTGCAGGTAGGGATAGGGACACTGGAGTTCCTAAAACATCCTCTTGCTGTCACAACAGAAGAGAAGGTAGCCTCTTAATTGATGGAGCAGGCAATTTCCGAGTGTACTTTGAAATCTACGCCCTTTTGTGAGTTGGAGTTGAGGGAACAATAACGAAAGAAAGACAATTCTTTTCTCACCAGGAAATAAGTGTTAGTTTTTAGACATTTACACATCTTAGAGTCTGATGAGAGTTTTTAGTGACCACTGGGCAGCTTTGGAAGAAAAGTCATGTCACCATGTTCAGGATGACCTGGGGCTGGTCTTGTTCCCAGGGCTCATGTTGGTAGAGTCACCCTGGGGTAGACTAGTTGTACTCAAGAGTGTCCTGGGTCATTGGTTTCTGATAACAATGTCCTCTGCAAAGGCAGAGAGGCAGTTTCTCACCTTAACACCTTTGTCTACATCCTTACTGAACTTCTGTGTTATCTTGGCTTCTCCCAGCTCAACACCAAATTCACTGTTTCCCATGTGAACTTAAAGTGGCCTGGGTGACACAGTTCACTCGGTCTTGATTTCCAGCCCTAATATCCAAGTGGAGTCCTGCCCAGTGACCCTGATTCCTGATATCATGGTAATGGATGTCACCCCAAGGAGACTGGGTTAGAGGATGGCCAGGGAGTCTGTCAGAAGAGTACTCCAGGGCAGTCCTCATCTCAGCTGGAAGGATTGCCCTAACAGGATATTCTCTTTCATCTAGAGGGGTTTCTTTCTCAGGGCCTCTCAGCCTCAACTCCTGGGGAGAGATGATTGACGAGCACAGACCCTGTTTCTTGAGGTGTCCACACCCCAAAGTCATGACAAGGGGCCTCATGCCATGAAGTTTCCACAGAGATGGCTCCTAGAAAGCAGTGCATTGCTGCTCTGAGCGCAGTCACCACGCACAGAAAGACCAGGATTTGAATTTGAGGTCTGTCATTACCTATAGAATTAAATTCATGGTATTGACCTTTTGAGGTTGCCGTGGAGATAACAAAATAGTGTATGTAAAAGGCTCTGCCAGGACATCAGGATACCTGTTATTTTTATTTTCATTTTTGTCGTGGTCACCAGCAGCACTGTGAGCTGCCCTGGCCTTCCTCTCATGAGAGTCTGCAGTCAGCTGTATTCTGCCTCTCATGTCTGGAACAGGCTTTTGCTGTCCCCCTCCAGGCAACTGGTAGATATGGTCCCTCTCTCCCCTTGCTCTGGCACTCAGGTTCTCCACCTTGGTCACTAATGGGTATGAGAGCAAGGTCATGATCATCCACCTGCACTGGTGCTAATCCTTGGGAGTTGCGTGTGCCTATCAGGAAGATGCTCATACCCCTTTCATCCAGGCCCACAATGCCTGCCCTGAGTTCATGAAAATCACACTGTTTCAGATGGAAGTTTGTCAGGATCCTCATACACAGTCCACTACAAACAGACTTGTCTAGAAAGGACAGCGTTGGTGAAATACATGGATTAGAAGAGCAAAGCCTAGCTTTTTAGCAATCAAACATATATACTTTCATTAAATTGAGACCTTCAAAACAAACTATAATAATAATAATCATATATAAGACAGATGATAAAAGTTCAATAACATCTGGTTCACAGCATCAGAAGCGCAGACCATCTGAGAATGGTGTGTAGTGTGCCAGAATTTGCAACAGGAGCCTCTTCAAATGTCATCTCTTCCCATAAACAAGTGTTCTCCCTCCTCCAAAGCTATTTCTGAATGGGTCTTGTGGTGGCCAGTGATGTCTGTTCTCTATGACAGATAAAGGGAACTCGGGGGCAAGAAGTAGAGCCCCATGAAAGTCCCTGGCATGCACAGCTCATGATTTGTTTCCCTGCTCACACCTTCCCAGCCCCGGAATAGCTGTTTGCTCTTCCCCCAAATGCACCTCAGACACTTAGCATATTATCTAAAGACTTACCCAGGCCAGTGTTTCTGCATCTGTGTCTGCTGCTCTACCCACAAAGTCCTTCCCCACTGCCTCACCTCTGTTCTTACTATGCTCACAGTCACCTTTGCCAATCCTCACTGATGCCAAACTCTTACCGTAGTGCACCAGTGCTTTGATTTGCTCAGATCCCTTCACTGCAATCTCCTTAATTTGACTGTCATTCATTGAAATGGAGGTCAAGTTGCATTCATTTCAGGAAACCCCAGTGTTTCCAAATAGAAATGGATTCCTAAGTGTTCAGTTAAGATCACTAAGCTTTGACTCGGTAAACAGAATTGGCTATAAATGATGTTCCTCCATTTTAAATGAGCAAAAGGAGAAAGAAAACAAAGAAGAAATAATATTTGATGGATAGTTCCTTAGAGCTATATGGTATGTTTCAATTGTAATAGCCTGAGATTGTGCTGCCCAGTTGTATGGATTTCTTTTCCATGCCAAGGAAGTCAAACAGTTTCACAAAATGTGCATGATTTGTCAACTGATGTGGGATTTCCCTCTGTATGCTGTGATTACCATTAATGAATAGAGAACTGCTTTGAACCTATGGCAGAGTAGGGTGGGGAGGACTGGACTGAATGCTGGGGAAAAGAAGGGCAGAGATAGAGAGAAACCATGTAGCCCCTTTAGAAACAGACGCAGGAATTTTAGCCAATAAGCCTCAGCCACATGGCGATACTCAGATTAATAGAATTGGGTTAAATGAGTATGTAAAAGTTAGCCAATAGGAAGCTAGAGCTAATGGGCCAAGCAGTGATTTAAACAATATGGGTTCTGTGTGATTATTTAGGTTCTGGGCGGCCGGGAACAAACAAGCGGCCTCCTTCATACTACAGTAAATGATGGAGCATAATTAAAACTCAAGTTGTCTGATTCCAAACCATACTCTTGCCAAGACCTTTATCACCAGCACCATTGTCCCCATGGCCGTGTCTGTTGTAGTGGCATGAGCAGCTTACCTAAAAAGAAATCATGCAGAGTCACCTCTGCCCACACATAGCAAAAGTCTTCATGTGTTCCCTGATGTCTGTGCAGAATGTGCCATCAAACAGGCAAACAGCGCCATTCTGCAGGCCCCTCCTTAGGTGTCTGTCCTCCATCACTGGCCAACTTATAATTAGGTCAATGTCAGGCTTGAGTCATTCACACTTGTGAAGAATAAAGAGGATGTATGAGGGATGAACAGGGGCCTTGCTTACTACCTCCTGTCCACGTGCCTCCAGGCAAATATCTTCAGTTTCCTGAGATTTAGTTGCTTCATCATTAACTCAGGATTCTTCCAAAGCTCCTCAAAATTCTCTGGCACTAAATGTTAAACAAATGATAAAAAATGAAGATCCTGAATTTTCACATTAAAGATAAGTGTCAATCTTATCTCCTTGGGGACAAGCTATTTAGCCAAATAATTGAAGTTATTCTTAAAGAACGATTTTTAAGAGAACCATTTACAACCCTTAAACAAAAATTAAATATAAAGTTAATATGTGCTAAATAGTTTATCAGCCCATTAATTAACCTTAGAATCTGTAAGACATTATAATGTATTCAAAAGAAAATTTAAAACACATACACACCCCAGCTCTGAGATGAATTTACAAACAGCTGTGGTCAATATATAGCAACACTTGGATTTCACAGGGCAAACTGTTTGCATTTCAACAGGCAGGAACCACATTCATGACACATAAAGGTCTTCGACTTACAGAAACTGAACAAAAATTAGAAAAGAAGCCATTGGTGCTTGCAAGAACACTCAGGAGTTAAGGATGCTTGTCAAGCCTGGTGAATTGAGTTCCTTCCCCTGAACCACACAGTGGACAGATAGACTGGACGCCCGTAAGTTGCCAGCTGACTTCCAAATGCATGTCACAATGCATGCTCCTTACACACAACATAACTTGAAATTGTGTAAAGTAGCCATGACAGCAATGAAATAATCCAGGTAGACCTGCTAGGCAATACTTTGAATAATACTGTGTATTCTTCCTCCCTCACCTCTGCAAAATCTTTTGTTATTTTTAAATATAATTTACATATTAGACCCTGAGCAAGGAGAGAAGAAAATTATAATAAAGTACTCCTATGAAATGGTCTCCATTTCTTACAACCAAATCTTCAGTACTAAGGAATTAGATACAGGATTCTTGCTAACTAACTAAAATTTAAAGAAAAAGAAAAATTCAGTGCTTCGCAGAGAAGAGGAACATAAAACATCACAAGGGAACACACTAGGAATGCAGAGTCCCAGGCCACACATCTACTCTCCTAGGTTGGAACCTACATTTTAACTACAATCCTCATGTGTTTTACATGAAAATATATTTTAGAAAAGCCACAGTTCTCAAATCAGCGTTTCAGTTCTACTAGGCTTCAGGCAGCTGTGTCACTTAAGCAAGTCAAACCACTTCTCTAGGCCTTGGTTCCCTCACTGGGAAGTAAAATGGATCTTTGGTATTGATCCCCTTCCTGCTTGCTAAGTTCATTTACAAAGGCTCTCTCTGTGACATCAAGCTCCAGAGCCCACACCATGCCATCAGCCTGGAACAGGAATGGATTTAGTTAAGCCTGATTTACAGTTTTCTTTTGTGCCCTTCTCTGAGAAGAATAAATTGACACAGTGACCCTAATGACATTAATGCTGTCTCTAGAGCACCAACAATGTGCCAGGCTTCCCTTGGAGCCAAATGAGTATGAAATCTCGCCATCCGCTTTCAAGCCAGGGCTTTCCACAGCTTGGCTGCCTGATTGAGTGTATTCCTGTTGGTGTCCCAAAATAATCAATCTGACAAGGAAGATTCAGATATGCTTCAAATTATAAAAACACACAAATTTCCTGACAACCTGAGAAAGTGAGAAAGCGAATTACCAGCTTGTTATTTTTAACTTATTTGGTTTCTGCAGTCAAGCTGGCCTGTTCTCCAGGGAGCCTCTGACCCCAGGGCTGCAGATACCAGCCCAGCACTTCCCATAGCCCTCCCCTCACCATAGCAACACAGAGCCCTCTCTGCAAAGAGCCAGGATTACAGTCAACTCTGGGGAGAACACTAAGGGAGTCTTATGATGAAATGCCCACATTCCTATGCAGATAGTGCTGCCTCTGTGCCAATGATCTTTTTGTTACCCTGTTTGTACCTGAAATCTATATAAAGAACAAAGAATTAAGTGAGCTGAGCAGAGATGTACTAATTCACTCATTTCTGTTTTTATCTGTGATGCAATATGACTACTTGTTGGGAGGGGGTAGTTTTGATGTTTATTTATTTGGGGTTCTTTGTTGCTGTTGTTTTTTGAAAAAGTGTTTCTCTGTGTAACCCTGGCTGTCCTGCAACTCACTTTGCATACTAGGCTGGCCTCAAACTCATAGAGATCCCCCAGTCTCTGCCTCCTAAGAGCTGGGATTAAAGGGGTGTGCCACTACCACCCAAGTTCTTGTCTTGATTTCCTGAAACAATAGACTGCAAACTAAAATTCTGAGGTAAAATAAATCCTTCCCCCCCATAAATTGCGTTTATCAGAGTGTTTTATCACGGCAACGGGAAATGAAATGAAAACAGAGCCCAATGGTAAGTCACACCTTGAGGTTTAATGGAGACCAGTGATAAACTGCCTTGCCCCAGTAGTGCAGAACTTGGCTAATTTCTTGCTAATACCCTCCCCACACTGTGATACAAGGTATCAAATCTTGATAAAAGCGAGACAAGTGCCGTAATGGAAAATGGCCAAAAGCAGTCATAGACACAGAGACCAAAGGCCTGACACTCTCTCAAGCAAACACACCCACACATTACATACGTGGAGACCCAAAGTTGGGTGGAATATCTAAACTGGGTAAATTTAACTCAAAATAAGTGAAAAACATGCTGTAATTGATGAGATTTAATGAGTTAACAAAATTGCTGGTTTTTCTGCCTTTAGACAAAGTCTTTAAAGTAGGGTGATTGACATGTAAAATGTCATCCCTATTCTGTTGCATGCCTGAGTTAAGCAAATATCTGCTGTACTTTTCTGAGTTTAAGTGAGGGCATATTAAATGAGGAAGAAGCCACCAGCTGAGTTAAACATGCTCAGAAAAAAAAAATGGTACAAGTAATGCTGAGGCCCATGATTGGTGTGAAATTGCCTACAGGTACAAGTACAGCCAGTCAGGAAAGATGCTATGTATGCTTCAGCTAACACCACTATAGCAGTGGGGCTGACAAAGTCCACTGGAGCCCACTTGGTGACACCTTGTGCCCAACCTTTCACCCTGCTAGGATGCAGTATTGCTTGGTGCTGTCTTTCCTTGCTGCTCTCTTGGGCCATCTGTTTGGAGTGTGGATTTTCTCTCTCAGAGAGAGAGAGAGAGAGAGAGAGAGAGAGAGAGAGAGAGTCTCTCTCTGTGTGCTTTATATACTGAATGTTTGAAACTTTCTTTTTATCTTTTATTTTGATGTTTAAGAGTTTGCCTTCAATATTAGAAAATACTTTAGAATTTTGAACAGCATTTGGAACTACTAAAACTTTGAAGACTTTTGTTTGGTTGGTTAGTTTTATGTTGACAGCTGCTGTTCACGTGACCATAAAACTCGAGACAGGGTTTTTCTGCAGCTTTGGAGCCTGTCCTGGAACTAGCTCTTGTAGCCCAGACTGGCCTCGAACTCACAGAGATCTGCCTGCCTCTACCTTCCGAATGTTTTGATTAAAGGTACATGCTAACACTGCCTGGCATAAAGACTCTTAAGGTTAGACTAAATGTGTGTTTACATTATGCGATGGCCATAAGCCTACAGAAACCACTGCATAATGCAGTTTGAAAGTGAAATGCCCCCAGAGGTTGCTGTTTTGAACACTTGTTTCCAATTAGGTAGCAATGTTTTAGAAGGTTGTGGAACTCTTAGGAAATAGGATATCACTGATAGAAATAGGTCACAAGGGACAGACATTTGAAGTCACAGGCTGGCCCTTAGTTTTTACCACTTTCTGTATCCTTATCTGCACTGGGTTATAGTAGTCACGTGAACAGCAGCTGACAACATAAACTCTATCATGCCTTCCCCACTGTGGAAAATTCAAGTATCAACAGCCAAACATCATTTCCTTCCTTAAGTAGCTACTATCAGGCATTTGACTACAATGATTCAAAAATCACTAATACACCATGCTGGTCTGGTCCACACCACACACCACAGGCCCACATGCATGAGCCTGTACTGAAACCTCCCCAAAGCCAAAATAAGGCTTTCTCTTTACAGTCAATTAGAGATCTGTGTTTGCTACTATAACAGTCAACACAAGGTATGGCATGACATGAGATAACAGCTACATCAGACAAAGGTTTCTGTATGAAAAGTTGCTAATTTTATCCTCAGAGAAGTAATGGGGAGGCTGTGAAGGGCTTTAAACAAAATAACTGTAGCTCATTTTTATGCTTCTTACTGTTTTGTGTTTACAACCATTCTCTGCTGCCACCACCCCAATCCTCACACACATTCATCTCCTCCGTAAGCCCCCATAGTCCGCTGTCCAATATTCCAGGAGTCATTCAGCTGGTGCCTTTTCCCCATCAGTAAAGAGTGTTCTCTGCCTGTGGTCTGCATAGCACCTCAAGGAGATTACCTTAGAAGCGAAAATCAGAATAGTAGATCCTAGTTTAATGAGGTGGTGGTCAACGACAAAGAAGTGCCTAGTCCTGCCTGTTAATTACCCCACCGCCTCCTAGCCAAGTCCTAGACAGGCGCACACCGCGAGCAAGTACTGGTCTCCATGCTTTATTGATACCACAATGTAGACACATGGCTCTGTTTAAAGGCTGAGTTCAGAGAGGTCTCCTATTTACCTCCTCCCTCTCACTTCTAAAAGTTGTGGCTGTAATACAGCTGTCTATCGGGAACGAGAGAAATGGCTGAGCTCGTAAAAGGAACGTTAGAATCTAGGTCTGACCCTTTTTAGGCATAATTAACATCAGCCCTCTCAGTGGTCCAGCAAAGTCTCCGGCACTGCCTGCTAAACTTAGTAGAAGGGGTTTGTGGCTGAAATTCCCGAGTTGGCAAGGAAAGTGAGAGGCAGAAATAGCCAAGACACCACCATTGCTGTACTTTGGGCTATAGCTTCATCCACTAGCCTAAAATCAATCAAATGGCTGTCAACAGCAGAGGGAGAGGCAGGGAGTCTTTTAAAAGATGGCTGTGAGACTTTCTTACGTAAAGGAATGGCCCAGGGAGCTAGGCACTGCTTCGATTTGTCCTTGAGGTGTTGCCTAACATGGGGAAATCTGGAAGACAGCTGTAGGAGCAGGCTCCAGAGGGGTTGCCCTACACTAATAAATTCAAGAATAAAGAAGGCCACGGAGGACACATTGTTCCCTGAGGAGGGGTGTAATGGAGGACTTTAGAGATCGTCTCAAAATTTACAGCCAAGAGACTGCTTTCATCTCTCTCTTCAGAGATCCTCTCTATGATGATTTTTTTTTATAAACAGTCAGTTTAAGGAGAAATTACAAACATTTCCATCACCATACTACAGTTAAGGAGGCATGCGGTTTAAATTCTATTATGGAACTTCTCCCTCCAACACTGGCTTGCAGGCTGCTTTGTGATATTTGACAATGAAAACTTACATACAGCTTTCCTAGGTAAATGACACATTATTGCTGTATCTGATTATTATTTTTAAAACGAAAAGCTACTGACACTGCTATGTAAATGACAGCTGAAGCTTGGGAACAGAGCAGCTGAGAAACAGGTGGGTGTGGCCTTAAAGTGTGGGCTCCCTTCTTCCAAATCCATCATGCTGAGACATCCCTGGTCACTATCAGGTGCCACTGTTACCTTTGCCTCCATGGCGCAGTCTTGAAATGCTAATTTGAACGTGATGGCATAGAATCAATATTTTCTCATTATATATTTTTGTTGAAAAATTTCATTTTTATATTTACTTATAGTTACTTATATCATTTTTATTACATGGTGTGTGTGTTGCAGGTGCATGCACATATGTAGGTATGTGCTCATGACTGCAGGTGCACATAAAAGTTGGACACATTGGATCTCCTGGAACTGTAGTTACAGAAGGTGGTGAGCCATGCAACATGGGTTCTGGGAAACAAACTCAGGTCCCCTGGCAGAGCAATAGGTGGTCTTTACTGATGGATCTTCTCTTCAGACCACACACAGAGAATTTTAAATTATCCTAAAATTTTATTTCTCTTCAATAAATACTTGAAAGTGATATGGCTGGACTTTATGATAACTTGAGAAAGAAAATCTTTAACTTTTCTAATGTGACTGCCATTTTGTGCTGTCAGAAAAGTTCACAGAAAAAAATTGCCCTTTGCATTAAATAATTTTCAAGGTTGATTAACTGTTTAAAACTTAACAAGGACTGGCAGGGTGACTCAGCCAGTATTTCATGGACGACGGATTACTGCTGACCTGAGTTCTATTCCTAGAACCCATGAGCTGGAAGGAGAGTATCAGCTGCTGCAGGTCGTCACTGATCTCACACACATCATGGCACCTTCAAATACTTGTGCATGCATACAGAATTTACCACAATACATAATGATACTCAGGGTACAGAACAGGGAGCTCTCCTTCATTGTTGATGTGAAAACCACAAGTCTCATCTCAAAAGAGATATTTTCTTTTGGAGCCATATATGAGTACCATGACCCAGCAACACAGACTCAGGTTCCTCTGGTTCTGTGTTCAAATGTGGTAGCAGTTCTATGAAATTTTTAGAGCAGTACAAAGTCATAAATCATGACACTCTCAAGACAGATTGGTGGAAACATCAAGCAGGCAGGCTACAACAAAGTGGGTAAATCTTTGCTGTAAGTCTCAGATGTTATCTGGTGATAGTCTTAGCATTTTTGATTGGTGGAAATTAGTGCTTTTATAAGATTTCACCAGATAGTCACAAGGATAGCTCAGACACAGAAGTGAGCATGGGAGGGTTATTAAAAGGGGCTAAGGATAAACCAAGATAGATTGTAATTAGGTTCTGGACCTGTGACATTCCAATTCCTCCACAATCACCAAAGGTGAGTTTATTGATTTTGCCTTTAAAAAATCATATTTCATCATTCTTATTATATTTTGAAAAATTATTTGAACATTCTTTTTGGAAAATTATCCAGAAGTAGCAAAAGGAGGCGAAATCTAAAAGATAAGATCTATTTTTGGTAAAATTAGATCATTAAAATCTCAACTCTCCACTGTTACACTTTGAATGTTTGTGTCCCTTCAAAATGCATGTTGAAACTTACTCCCCAGTGTGATAGTGCTAAGAGGTGAGCTGTTTGGTTAGGCCAAGAGGGAAATTAGCAGCTTTACACAGGGCTCTACAAAAGAACAAGGCACACCCTCTTTCTCTCTTGCCACCTGTGGGCACAACACACGAAAACCATTTTAAAAGCACAAATGGCACCCTCACCAGATCCCGGACTCCACCTCTAGAACTGTAGGACATAAATCTCCACTAATTATAGATCATTCACTGTTAGGTATTCTCCTGTAGTGGTTCATGTGGATTAACACATTCACCCTGCCCCCTGCAAAAATACAGCAGCTGCACACAAACATTATAACCGAGAAGAAAGCCCTTGAGAAGAAACCGAGAGAATAAAACTAGGATGTGTTCCTCCTGGAACTTCCAGAAGTTCTGAGGTAACAGACATGCTACTTGAAAGAGAAGGGTATGTGTATGTGTGTGCGTGCACACACACACACACACACACACATTATGGTACAAATTGTAGTTTAGGATCTCCAAGCTGGGGATGAACCTCTAAAAATCCGAGAATCATGCGCCATATTCTCACCCTGTGTCTGTAGTATCAGATGGAAAGAAACGCAAATATTTATTTGCATATACTAATATATAATATAATATATAATAATAAAATAAATAACTAATAAAAGCAACCGATATGATTAACTCTACCAAGTGAAATCTAAATATATTCACACATAAAACATAAACCAGAGAAAATTCATCTATTCTGAATAGCTTTGGCTACTCCTATACATATAAGTAGGTAAAAGACATTTATCTTTGCTGAACATGGCAATACACGCACACACAAACAAATACACAAACTTCTGAGGCTTGACACGGATACATCATGTCATTCTGTCTCAAAGAGAAAGAAAGAAAACAAAAAAAATAGATCCCTTCATTTCAGCTGCATTCCTGGGAACCCATTGGCCAGGAATGGCAGTCTCAATCTGCTTTCCTCCCTCTTGGGAACCACTTCAGCACCTCCCCTCCCCCTCCTTCTCAAACCCCCACACCCATCACCATTCCTAATTGTCAGCTCCCAATACCTAGAAACACATTCTGCCCAGAACCCTCAATGGCCACACCTAACAAGATCCTGGAAGAATTTCCTACAAAGCAACTTACAGCTCATGCCCCAACCCTAAGAGCCAAAGAGAACAACAAAAGCCAAGGAAACAAAACACCCACCCAAGAAAAACAAGACCAGATATCAGCAACCAGGATTACAATCATCCCAAACCCAGATGCCTAGACACTAACACACACACACAAACACACACACGCACACACACACATGCACACGCACACACACACAGCACAATAATAACTAGGAGAATATGTTTCCTCTAGAGCCTAGAAATCCTACTGTCACTATATATGTATTGCAACATAGCTGAAACACAAGACAAGCCTTTATGAATATGTTAGAGGTACATAAAGAGGATGTGAATAAATCTATTAATAAAATCTATGATAACACAAGCAAGCAGTAAAACAGTTCAAGGCATGAAAGTGAAAATAGAATCAGTAAAGAAAACTCAAACTGAAGGAAACCTGGAAAGGAAAAATTTAAGAACTAAAATAATAACCTCAGAAGCAAACCTCACCAACAGAATAGAAGAGATGGAAGAGAGAATCTCAGACAATGAAGACAAGACAGAAGAAATGGATACCTTGGTCAAAGAAAATGTAAAACTGAAAAATATCCTGGCACAAAACATCAAGGAAATCTGGGACACTGAGAAAAGATGAAATCGACAAATAACAGAAATGCAGGAAGAAGAAACTTAGATCAAAGACACAGAAAATATTTTCAGCAAAATCATAGAAAAAAATTCTCCTAACCTAATAAAGGAGGAGTCTGTCAAGAGACAAGAAGCATATAGAACATCAAATATACGTGACCAGAAGAGAAATTCCCCCATCATACATAATAACCAAAAAAACATACAGAACAAAGAAAGAATATTGAAAGCTGCAAGGGAAAGGGATCAATTAACATATAAGGCCAGAACTATTAAAAGAAAATGTGGCTTTTTACTGAAGACTTTAAAAGTCAGAAAGGCATGGGCAATTGTTCTACAGACTTAAGAGCACAAAGGATAGCCCAGACTACTATAACCAGCAAAACTTTCATTCCCAACCAATGAAAAAAGAAAGATGTTCCATGATAAAAAATTCAAGCAGCATCTATCTCAAACTCAGTTTTACAAAAGATGCTAGAAGGAAAACTTCAACCTGAAGAGGTTAATTACATCCAAGAAAACAAAGGAATAAATAATTCCAGATCACACCAAAACAGTGAATAACAAGAAACAGCAAACACTTCTCATTGACATCTCTCAACATCAGTGGTCTCAATTTCCCAATAGAAAGACACAGACTAACAGAGTGGACTCGAAAAACAGAATACATCCTTCTACTGCATCCAAGAAACATACCATAATATCAAGAACAGACATCACTTACAGGGTAAAGAATGGGAAAAGATATTTGATAAAAATAAAATTAAGAAGCAATCTGATATAGCCATTTTAATATCTGACAAAAAGAGACCACACCAAAACTAATCAGAATAGAAACGGAAAGACACTACATGCTTATCAAGGAAAAATCCATCAAAACGATATTGCAATTCTTAACATCTGAGCAGGGAACACAAAGAAAACCAAGTTCATAAAAGAAACATTAGCCCAACTAAAATCACATAGTAACCCTAACACAGTAATAGTGGGTGACTTTTGTCTCCTACTCTTAGCAAAAGACAGGTCATCTGAAGAAAAGCTAAACAGAGATATGCTAGAGCTAACTGACATCATAAACCAAATGAACCTAACAAATATTTATAGAACATTTCACCCAAACACAAGAGAATATAATTTCTTCGTAGCACCTGACCAAACTTTCTCCAAAATTGACCACATAATTGGACACAAAGCAAATCTCAATAGATAGAAGAAAATTGAAATAACACCATTGATCTTATCTGACCATCATGGATTAAAGCTGGATATCAAACACAACAGAAATTCATAGAAACTGAACAACTCTCTACTGTTTGAAAAATGGGGCAAGACAGAAATTAAAGACTTTCTAGAATAGAATGAAAATGAATACACAACATCCCCAAACTTATGGGACACAATGAAGGCACTTCTAAGAGCCAAGTTCAAAGCACTAAGTGCCTACATAAAATAATTGGAGAAATCTCATACTAGCAACTTAACAGCACAATTGAAAGCTCTAGAACAAAATGGAGAAACCACACTCAAAAGGAGAAGATGGCAAGAAATAATTGACTTCAGATATGAAAATATTGAAATAGAAAAAATACAAATAATAAATTAATATACAGTTCATTCTTTGAAAAAATTAACAGGATTCACAAGCTCATATCCAAATTAACTAAAAAACAGCGAGAGACTATCTAAATTATTAAAATTAAAAATAAAAGGGTGACATAACAACAGATACTGGAGGCAATCCAGAGAATCATTAAGAATACACTTTAAAAACCTGTACTCCACCAAATTGGAAAATCTAAAAGAAATGGAAAATTTATTGACATATACCACTTTCCAAACTTTAGTCAAGATCAGATAAGCAACTTAAACAAACTTATAACCCATAGTGAAATAAAAGCAGTAATCACAAGCTTAAAAAAAATCCCAGGGCCAGATGGTTTTAGAGCAGAATTATACCAAATTTCAAAGAAAAAAATAATATCAATAGTCCAAATTTTTCTACAAAGTAGAAATAGAAGGAAATTTCCTAATTCCTTTTTTATTAAGCCACGGTTACAGATCAATTTCCTTTCTAAGCACAGATGCAAAATTTTCCAATAAAATACTTGCAAACCAAATCCAAGCAAACACCAAAAAGATAATCCATCATGAGCAAGTAGGCTTCATCCCAGAGATGCAGGGATGGTTTGACTTATGTAAATCAATAAATGCACCATAATATGAAAACAAACTGATTGACAAAAACTGCATGATTATCTCATTAGATGAAGAAAGGCCTTTGATAAAACCCATTACCCTTTCACAATAAAAGTCCTGGAAAGAATACGGATGCAAGAGATATACCTCAACATAATAGAGCAATTTCTAGAGAGTCCACAGCTAACATCAACGTAAATGAAGAGAAACCCAAAGCAACTCTACTAAAATCAGGAACAAGACATTGTTGTCTATTCTCTCCATATCTATTCAATATAAATACTTCAAGTCTTAGCTAAAGCAGTAAGACAACTGAAAAGGATCAAGAGTATGCAAATAAGAAGGGAAGTCAAAGCATCTTTATTTGCAGATGATACAATAGTATACATAGTGGCCTTAAAACTCCACCAGAAAACCCCTACAGCTGATAAACATTTTCAGCAAAGTAGCAGGATACAAAATTAACACAAAAAAGTCAGTAGCATTCTTATATACAAGTGGACTGAGAAAGAAATCCAGAAAACATGTTTTCAATAACTTCAAATAATATAAAGCAAGTGGAAGACTTGTAAAATAAAGACTTTAAAACACTGAAGAAAGAAATTGAAGAAGACATCAGAATATGAAAAGCTCTTCCATGCTCATATATCAGCAGGATTAATACAGTAAAAATGGGTGTGCTACCAAAAGCAATCTACATATCCAAAGCAATCTTCATCAAAATTACAGTACAGTTCTTCCCAGATTTTGAAAGGGTACTTTTTTCTCTGGGTTTTATTAATCATGCCACACGATTTCATATGAAAACATAAAAAGCAAAGGATTGCTAAAACAATCTTGAATGATAAAAGAACTTCCAAAGGTATCACCAGCCCTGTTCTCAAATTGTACTATAGACTTATAGTAATAAAAACAGCATAATATTGGCACATAATCAGACACATTGATCAATGTAATTAAATTAAAGACTTAGACATAAGTGCACACATGTATGGACACCTGATATTTCTTAAAGAAGTGAGAAATACACACCAGAGAAAAGACAGCATCTACAACAAGGGTGCTGGCATCTATTATGTAGAAGAATCCAAACAGATCCATACTTCTCACCTTGAACAAAACTCAACACATGTGGATAAAAAACTTTAGCATAAAATCAGATACGTGAGTCTGATAAAAGGAAAAGTGGGGAATAGCTTTGAACTCATTGGCATAAGAAAAGACTTTCTGAACATTAGCACAGGCATAAGATCAACAACTAGTAAATGGGACCTCATGCAACTGAAAAGCTTCTACCAAGCAAAGAACACCAACATTTGAACAAAACAACAGCCTACAGCATAGGAAAATATTTTTAGCAACTACATATCCAATAGAGGACAAATATTCATTATATATAAAGAACTCAAAAACTGGTCATCAAAAACCAAATAACTCAATTTAAAAATATGATACATATCGAAACAGAATTTTCAAAAGCAGAATCTCACATTGCTGAGAAGCACTTAAGGAAAAGTTCAGCAGCATCAGAGAAACACATATCAAATCACCTTACATTCATCAGAATGGCCAAGATAATAAAATAAATGTCAGCTCAAGGGGATGAGGATTCAACGTTTGCTCGTAGAAGTGCAAACTTGTACAGCCACTATAGAAATTGGCTTGGTGGTTACTTGGAAGCTGGAATCTACCTCAAGACCTAGTTAAACCACTCTTGAGCATATAAACACAAGCATGCTTCATCTTGCCACAAAGACATTTGCCCAGCTATATTCATTATTGCTCTATTCATAATATCAAGAAATTGGAAACAACCTAGATGTCGCTAAACAGATCAATGGATAAAGAAAATGCGGCACATTCACACAATGGAATATTACTCAACCATTAAAAACCAAAATAAAATCACAGGAAAATGGATGGAACTAGAAAAAAATAATCATTCTGAATCAGGTAATTCAGACTCAGAAAGACTTGTATGGTATGCATTTGCTTATATTTGGATGTTAGCTATTAAGTAATTGGTAAGCAATTATAATCCACATAAACACAGAAGTTGGGTAGAGAGTAAGGAATAGGTAGATGAATGAATTTCTTAGAAAGGGGAAATAGAATAAACAGTTATGAATGGATGGGGTGGGGACTGAAATGGGAGGATCAAACAGGGAGGTGATAAGAAGAGGGGGTAAGGGAGAAGATATGGAAGGGACAGCTAAAACTAAGGACCATTTTAGGGGTCATATAGAAATTTAATACAGAAGCCTGCCCTATTGTCTGCAAGGTCCTTGGCCCAGGAACAGTTCCTGCTCCT